>NDFZ01005407.1:537774-568641 GCA_002192655.3 Mamestra configurata
CAAGACCAGTTGAACTTGGAGCAGCTAGCTGAACTGCTGAACCGCCAAGGAGGGCCGCCTTTGGACTTAGATGATATTCGACGGCTTCTAGATGTGATTGACATTGCTGACGAAGAGGATGCGGCCGATGAGGAGGAGAGGTGCAACAACCCTGGCCATAATGGACCGAGAGAGCATCATCATGATGACAGCGACGAAGAACCGAACTTCGAACCCCACCGTGCTTTTATGTACATCGGAGTGGTGAACAAGAATTAATTCACCTGTACCATCAGCAGCGGGGAGCCTTGGGGAAGAAGTGCCAACTTACCAATTACCAGTGGTGCTGCAAAACATATATTATCTTAATGCACAAACATGCAACCCGTTTGTAAACCAATATCTCAGAGCTACAGTTTTTCAATAATATCTGTGTCCGTTTAATAAGTGTTCTATTCATAAATACATAATTGTTGTGTACCTACCCATATAGATATTTCGAATTGTGTTAATTTTCTGATGCGACATGTTTTCTGATCTGAAACCGGCTTGTGCAAAGAGGATCCATCGGAATGTTCAGGGTAAAGATGAAATTGTATTTTGTACGCATCTTCTATCCGCATGAAGTTATTTTGATTAGTGTGACCGTCTTAGTCTTTTTACTTTACTTTTTCTTGTATAGGCAGCATGACGCAAAATAGATATGTCACAACTACGAATTTCTATAGTCACAAGACCTAAGTATTCACTTATCAAACATCAAATGCTGACCGTACAAAACGACTGTATTTTACAAAATTTATTGTACTGTGTAATATTTAGTAATCTTTTACAATTCTAGTATTATACTTATACCTTATACTTGATGGATAAAAGTATTTTGAAAATTTACGAATAAATCTTAATAATCTTAAAATCTCTTGTGTTTTTCATTGTACATTTGCACATTTACCAAGTATAGGTTTATTTCGAGACGAACGTAAACTTCGAAGTATGTATAAACAGAGCTTTGCGAAGCGATTATCCCAACTTTCATTAAACATAACTTCTAGGCTTAAATAATGTCTGCGTTGGTTTGCCGCGCGCCGTCGGTACATTGCCGAGGCTGCTGATGACGAGATGGAGCTTTCAATGTTAGCTAAGCCTTAGCGATCAAATATGTAGCGAAAATACTATCTAAATGTTGCTTAATGTGCTACAAGCGAGTTTGCGTCATCTTCGCTAAAACAACTCGATTATAACGCGGCACGGAATTTTACACTAACTTGAAATCCAAAATCTTGAAAATGAATGAACCGATTTTCATGAAACTGATACGCATATATGTATGCAAGATAAATAGACCTGAAAAGCTGGTTTAGTATTTTTTCGAAAAAGCGTTTACATGTAAAGTGAGAGAATAAAATTTTTAGTAGGAAAATTTCAAATTGCTTTGATTACTATCAATGGGAACAATTTTTGTCACCAAAGTTCGTATTTGCCATCAACTTGTATCATCTAATTAATAGATCTATCGCGACGAAATATTTTCTTTCTCAGATAAATAAAACGTTTCGCCAGGTATGAATTACCAAATATGTATCTCAAATAAGAGATGGATATTAATAAATCGTAGTTCATTTCTTGGATAAAACTTTGTTCTCAAAATAATAGGTTTATCCTATAAATAATAGCTTCGTAGAATTTTCGTTTTCAATTGATTTGGTTATCAGGACAAACCCATTATAATAAATCCAAACCTATTTATTTGATATTTGATAATAAGTATGTCCCGGATGATTATTTATGTGATTTATTACGGAATTGTGTTTATATTGTTTGGCAACTACATTTTGGTGACAGATTTACTATATTCAGAACAAACTCTATTATTTTGTAAATTTAAAACCAATTAAATTGGCGATAGCTTAAATCATACCCGTTAACTATTGGTTTTTTTTTCGAAATTGACAAATAACATTTATATCTAGGTATCTTGCCTATGCGTATCAGGTTTATCTGAAATTTGTAAATTGATTTCCATGATTTTGGGCTTGTAAATTGCTGTATTAAATACCGTGCCGGCTGAAAGCTGTTTTACCTAAAACATATTTATGTATAGAGTTTCAAGTTATAAAAGTAAGCAGGTATACACAGCGTTAGTACAGTCCAAGAAAGGCTTATTTCTAGCAGTGGGTAAATTCGGGCTGTTATGGATGACGATGAGGAACTATTACCTGGTTTCGAAGCGTTTTGTCGTATTTTGGCTTATATAATATACGTGTTAACAGAATAAAAGCAATAGCGTTTATTCTGTTACACGTATATTATATTAGCGGTATTAGAGGTATTCCTCTTAATCATTGTACTCATCATTATGAACAACTTATACAATGGGACCAACACTGAAAATTTGCTGGAAAAACATCACGTGATTAATGGACGACCCTTACCCGGTTACTGAGTCGTGAAGGGCAGATTGGTAGTCGCTCCACGTATAATGCTATCGTGGTATTCAGCAGAGATATCCGGTAAGAAGAAAATGTATGCAGATTGATTGAGTTTTCACTGTACAGTGTGTACAAAAAAATAACATAATTTTCCAAGCATAGATTATTATAACATCGCACAAGTTTCGTGCCAACGTATCTGTGTTTGGAAACTGGCGTTTTTTTTGCAGAGTATAATCCTAACTTCTTAACTAATATTGGGTACGAGTATAAATGCGAAAGCGAGTTTGTAACGTTGTGCGTTCACGCCCAAATCACTAAACCGATTATAATGCAGAAAGTGCCAGAGAGAGGAGACTGATGGGATTTTGCAAACGGTTATAGGTTACTTTTTAGCTTTGTATATTAATAGCGGGCGAAGCCGCGGGCATATGTTAGTAAGTAAAAAATAAAGCTCTATCGAAGCCTTAATTTACGTAAACCCACGTAAGCATGATGTGTTTGACGTTTGTTTTGATCACGTTTCTAAAAATCACGTGACAGATGGGAAATGTACAACACATTTCCCGTTTGTTTATTGTGAATTTTGCTGTTGAGTTTGCCGTGCTGAATAAATAGATATTAAGTTTATTTCGTTGAATCAATTTTTTTTCGTACATGAATATTGGACGGTGGATATTATACTGCAATTGAGGCCATTTCTTCCCGTTTTGGATTATAAAGCTTCCTTTCTACACATTTCCATCTTATTCCGAGTAAAAAGTTGAATTGAGTCGCGCGATGCGAGAGCTAAATGTATGCAAATTTTAAATTAAGCAATTGGGCGCGTCATTTCAGCTTAGACAAGCTCTAACTACTTGTATTTGTATTTTGATTTAACAAATTGGGGCGCGAAGGGTGAGATTTTATGGGGCCCCTGTTAATGTTGATGGCATGTGCGCGGGCAAACATGGCGGCTATGCCCGCGGCAAAGTGTTGAAAATACATGTTTCCATTCTTCTACCTTTGTGATTAGACAACTAGAGGCACTATAATATTTTAATTTATTGTTATACTGTAAATGATGACGTTTAAAAGTGCCTTTCAATGGTCTAATTGAAATCAATGAATTGACTTTGACTTTATTGTAACAAGAATGAAGTTACCAAAACTTGAGTGCTCGACTGCACTAGGTCTAAATGAACGGGAGTAGCTTTTGATATGGCAATTATACATATCAACTTTAAACTGGACTAAGAACAAGTAAAAATGCGAGTGTCAAATCGATGTACGCTGAGCGGTAATGTGGCTAGCTCAATGCTTGAATTTTGAGACAAATTTAACTTGTTCCATGGGATATTTTATAACTAAAGCAGAATATGTAATATATAAAAGGGAAACTGACTGACTGACATCAACGAACGGCAGACACTTATTACTGGGATTAGGAACATGAAGTTGGCAATTAGGCTTCCTTTTATAATGAAGTAGGTTTTATAATGAAGGGATATTTGGAAATTCAACCTATAAGAGGGTGAAAATTGTTTGTTTTAAATCTGCGCTGACGAAGTGCTCGCGAACTATAAACGTGACCAAGGGCTTCTCAATCGGAAACAGCTAGTTTTTTAATCATTTGTCTTTTATTACGCTGGGCTCCAGGGCTGGCGCTACATGGTGAAGCTGGCGGCGCACAACAACGGCGCACATATCCATCACCAGCAGCTCACCAAGGAAGACGTGCCTGCCATCGTGGACAAGTGCCTCAGCTTCATATATGCTCACGGTATGTTAACATTATCTCAGTTGGTCCGTCCGTCTCGGGTCTCGATTGTCATGAATTTTTCTTATTACATGGTACGTGTAAGCGGAGGAATGAGGAGCATTTTTTTGTTATCATCCTCATTTGTGCGGCAAAGGCTTGCCCTTCCTCTTGCCGATCTCAGGTCAAGTTTGATCCATAAACGTGATCAGTGCGTCACACTACCGTAGCCGCGGTCTACCTTGATGTTGACGTCCTCCCTCAGGCATTTTTATTTTTTTAATTATTTTTGTTTTCCCACCTCAGTTGTGAGAAACATTTTTAACAAACAATATTTGAGGAATGAATGCGGATGGCTACAAGTAGCAGACCAAAAATAAATGATGGATTGACAAAAGTAGACAGGGAAGGAAGTGCGTTCAGGGGAGATGACAGTTTATCGTCGAGTACGGAAAAAAGAGAAGGAAGAATTTGGATCGAGGGCAGGAAGATGATGAATTTGCGTCTATATTGGATTTTATTAGTAGGTCTTTTCATAGTAGGTATGTAATAGAGCTTTATAAGGGAATATGTCCGGTGAAGTAGACATCTTCTATTTTTGTCGACAAGTATTCGGAATTCCCAGTTCCTGCGATGGAAACGCTATTAAATACGTGAGGCGACGCTAATTCGCTGAGGCGTAAATGTCAGGTGGGCCGTCGGCCGACGGATTTCTTCGATCCAATAACAAGAAAATATGACTTCTTTTTTGATCATTCGCGGAAACGGAGGAATATAAAAGGTATCTCTAAGGTCGTATTTATTATTACTTTTGACTATTTTTGACACGATAACTTTTTTTTTAAAGTTTTGTAAGTACCTATTGGCTTTTTCAAGTCGTAACTTCGTATATTTTTGCTATTTAATAGATTTAGCGGTAATACATTGATAACATTCGGATTTTGGAATATCCCTTTGACCTGCAAGGTGTAACAACGTTACCAATTTATTAGTCATATGATTTGATGCTGCAAGCGCTCTTCGAGAGAACCATAAGTAATGTATTAAGTAGTAACTAACTTCTTGGAAAATACAATGTGAAGATCGAAAAGCCAAACATCAGCATAGTGATTAGCAAGAAGCATCACAAAAGGCTGTTTACATAAAGTTTTTATTAAATAACGTTTAGGTACTTATTCAAAAGAGTTTTATAGCGAAAACATATTTAATGACGTCGCTTATTTATACCTGCATATAGTGGAAAGACGAGTTTTAGCTGAAATTATATTGTAAAATGTACATTATCCATTGCTTACCATCGGGCGAATTTGAAGTCAACAACGTCAACAACTGGCTGGTCAGGAAAAATATAGTACTGTTTTTTTTCGTTGATGTAATTAGCTGTACATTCCAGGCAGTCTGTCGGAGGGCATCTATCGACGCGCGGGGAGCAGCTCCGTGCTGTCAGAGCTGCTGGCGCGGTTCCGGCGCGACGCGTGGTCCGTGCAGCTCAGCTCCACGCAGCACTCCGAGCACGACGTCACGGGCGTACTCAAACGGTAAGATGGCGGTCCTACCTACGTTGATGTTCGATGAACAACTATCATCACCATTTGCTGACTATATTGGGGTCCGCTCCCAGTCAAACCGGATTTAGCTGTATACCAGTATTTTACGTGTAGCGGCTGCCGACCAGACCTCCGTGTCAGATTTTCTGGTTTCTGATTATCCGTAACGACTGCCAGTGATCACCAAATGACAACCGGGACAAACAACTTAACGTGCTTTCCGAGGCACGGAGAAATCTCGGTATGTTAAGATGGTTACCCAGCCACAGACCGACCTCGGCAAGCGTTGCTCAACCTTGAATATAGAATCGTGCTAATGTTATAGTTTAGCCACGAACTTTGTTTAGCCATGAGCATTTGGCAACAACATTTTGGTTCGATTTCGATCAGTAAGTCCCTAAGTTATAACGGTCTATACGTTCAATCTTGCTCGAATGATCGTAATAACGTCGAGCATGTGTGCACGTGTGAACTTAGCATTAGAATAATTGTATCTTCGTGCTAAAATAATTACTTAGGCTGGCTCGTACCGGCCAGAGCTATCTTATAAACCCCGAGTTACTCGCGAATGGGTTCATTATGTATTGAATATTTGTTATTGAACCTCAATCCACGCATGTGTAAGCGCGAGCCCACGGGTATGCTGTGCTCGTGTGCCTTCTTACTTCGTATGATGCGACTACTGCGACTCACGGTAACCTCGTTCTAAACGGATTTCTATGGTGTTCAATGTTGATTTCATTATAGTTAAGTACTCGTAAATACCAGTCAGTTTTAGAATTTCTACGATTTCTTTGTGCGAAAAAAATAAGAGAGGCCGTGTCCCGGTTTCGCATTATATCTCGTCTAAAAAATTACACGAATGTGGTGCACTGGTGTACTTGCTCGGTATTCCTGCCAGGTTTTGTGGTTTACTTAATACATACAACTGCTAAGCTATTATTGATATGTTTTTCAGGTTCTTCCGTGACCTTCCCGAGCCTTTGGTGCCGCAGGAGAAACATAAAGACCTAATCGCGGCGTTAGGTAAGTGGATAAATAATAATTCAATTTTTTTTTAACATGACAACTTACACTTATCTACCTCGACTTTCTCGTCACCCTTTTTTATTATTAAGTATTTCAATTTAGGTTTTGCGAATACAGAACTATACGACAATGTTTTAGTTGTACCATCTGCATTCAAACTAAATTCAAATTTTTGTAACCTTTTGTCCAGTTAAGTCTACCAGTAGAACTTACAGTTTAATTTTAAAAGCATGTATTACGTGATAGGATGCGGGTCGCCCGCACGTGAGCAAAAAGTGCATAACAGGAAAACTACCCTAACAGTTCTATGAGGTTGCTGGCAATAAGCTTCGCGATATGCGCCCGTTGTCGAGAATCGGGACAAGTTACAACTTGTCCCGATTCACATTTGATACACCTAGCGCCAGCTCGCGCAGGGTCGACGAAACTCGAGCTAGCGACGCCATTGTCTGATCAGGATAACAATATCAAATAACGCCATCTATGCGGAACTTATCTGACACAGAGTTACCTATTTTTTTAACTGTTTACGATTGTGCATTTGGTTTCGGTAAGTACCGAGTTTTCCGTGATTACTGGTCTGATTTACGTTATTACATTGATCGTTAAGCGAAAAAGCCTTAATGCGGCCGTGTGACCTTTGGGTTGTTGCGAAGTTTTGTTTCTTCTAGAAAAAGATTTGAATTCACTTAATATTAAGAGGTGGAAGTAGTACTACAAGCATTTGTGTAGGTACATCATCTACATACAAAAATAAAGTAGGTAGTTATTTTTCGCCTTGTGTCGTTAATATTGAACTGGGTTGATTTCGGCTAGATGATAATACATGTCCGCAATATAGCGCCTGATTCCATATCTTGGTTAAATATATTCAAAAGAAAAGCTAGCGCTTAATTACGCTTCTTTATTTTGTCCCAAATAATTAAATCAGCAATATAATAATTTCAGAGTTAAAAGACGAAGCAGCCCGTCACCACGAGTACCACCGCATCATGTCGTCTCTCCCGCTGGTCGCGCGGAACACTGCGCGCAAACTGTTCGCACACCTGCACTTCCTGCACACGATGGCGCACGCTAACAAGATGGGCGCCGAGAACCTTGCCTCCGTGTGGGCGCCCACCATCATGCCTGCTGCTATGGTAAGCAAAGACAGTTTAAAAATACAAACATATCTGATCCTGCACACGATGGCACACTCTAACAAGATGGGCGCCGATAACCTCCCCTTTGTGTGGGCGCCTACTATCATGCCTGCTGCTATGGTAAGCACAGACAGTGTAATACTTACGTATCTGATCCTGCACACAATGGCACACGCTAACAAGATGGGTGTCGATAACCTCGCCTTTGTGTGGGCGCCCACCATCATGTTTACTGCTATGGTAATATGATTCTGCTCAAAATAATCCACGCCAACACGCTAGGCCCTGAGAATTATGCCTGCTGTTATGGTAAGGAAAATTTCTACGAATGCTGCGTGTAACGATCTTTATGTGAGAAGGCGAAGTCATTAGTTTATGTTAGGTAACACAGTTGATGAAATAGACTGCATAATGTAAAGACCTGCCTGGATGAACAAGATAAATCGAATAATAGATAGGTAAACAAACATCTCTGATCTATTATTCGATGTATCTTGTAAGTCGCTGTCGCAAAGGTTAACAAACATGGTCAGTTATAACTTTGATATCGCTCTAACTCCACAAAGTGAGTGCCATGAGCCAGTGTGGATTTACTAATGAAATTATTCCTCCCCTTTAGGTACGGAACCGTACAACTTATTCTGTAGCTAAAATAGTTTGGTTCGAAACATAGTACTTGTACAGTTTCACTATTTGATTACGTTTTTATACCAACAAATGCACATTCAATTATTATTTAAATCCCCATTTTTATACCAGACCAGCAACACGCTTCAAACAGCGTGGTCAACAAAAGAAGTGTTCGTAGTTCGAGACCTGATCGGCAACTTCGAGAAGATCTGGGAGCCGACGGAGTCGGAGCAGCGGCGCGAGGCGGCCGTGCGGCGGGTCATCATGCGGGTGCTCAGCAACACCGCGCCTACTGCGCCCAAGGCCGCCGGCGATCTGCGGGCCTGGGTATATGTGCACGACAAGTCCACGTGTTATCAGATCACTGTAAGTTTTTACAGTACTATGTAGTACTACTACGCTCGAGGTCATACTCAAAAAATCCCGTTAAAATTACTTTTAAACTTGTTGACATCATCATCATCATTATCGTACTCATCCTCTTATCCCGATTCATCGGGGTCAGCCGGCAATCTAAGGTCGTGGGTATATGAGCACGATCAGTCCAATTGTTATAAGATTACTGTAAGTTCCCTCCAGCATTCGGCGACACAAAAATCGCACCGCTGTTAAGATACCGTGTTGTGGTTGAAGAAAAGTCACACGCCTTCCATTGGTTTCTGTTCAGTATAAAGTGTTCTCACTTCTGTGACACAGATCTCCTTTCTGGGAGGAATGGGCCGTAGTCAAGCACGCAGGTCCAGTGCGAATTGTATGAATGTCTTAGAATTTCGGTGCGAGGTCATGCCGTTTTCCGAACGTTTTGAAAGCAGTGATGTTTAAGTACAAGTACAAGTGAAGCGCCTATCTCGGTTCGAACCCACGACCTACAACTCGTAAGGTGGGGGATGTTACCATTGGGGCGTTCCTTAGTTTCTCGCTGCTTTTCCTTTCCTAGAAGTGTGGGCCGTAATGTTTCCTGGCTCGTATTTTTTTTTTACTGTGGAGACTAATAGAAGCTGTTTAGAAATGTTGGTATAGATAGGTACTAAATTGGTATATAGTAATACAAACAAATAGTATTGTATTGGAGGACCTATTGCGTCGTCAGTTGAGTCGTCGATACGATGAAGTTTGGCTTTACCGCCTTTTGGATTTGTAACGTTGTCGTTCAGATTTATGTTTTAAGATATTGAAGTTGTCATCGAATTATCGGAAACACCGTATGATAAATCATGTGAGGTCTCTCGATATATTAACAAAATATCGTTTCTATAAATTTCATTTAAATATGATAGTTTATAATATACTCTTGTCTTATTGAGAAGAATAAAATAGATTATTTTGCGAGATTTGTTATAAAATTATGGTGTTTGCGGACGTCTGATTAGCGTTTTGGAACCGTTAGAATATTCTTCGAATAGAAAAATGATTATGGTTAGTTGTCGAGCAATCTAATATTGCTTATTCTTATTTAAAAAAGTAATGATTTGGTTAGTATCTATTCGAGAGGGTTATATTTGTTGTTGTCATTCGAATGTATCGTTGGTGCGCCTGCCAAAACCGTTATGTGCATTTTTTATTTGCGCATGGACTACAAAAACAACTGTGTTATTTCTCTCTAGAAATTGATTTGACAAAATCTATGCGTGCATTTTATTTTTATTTCTGGCAATGAAAAATTGGTTATGTGTTCACATCAAAAGTTTTCGATCATCATAATTATGTTAATTTTTTAGTGGTTTACTTCATTATCTATGGGGTAGTCGTGACCCGCCTAAAAAACTTCCAAATACAAATATTTGGAAGTTTTTTAGGCGGGTTACAGGTATTGGTTATAAGGTTCGTGGTAACAATGTTAACTAAGGTATGTTTTGTGGCTATATCTTATTTTTTTTTAAAGTAAAATAATGTTTATTTTTCTTATTTTTTATTGTTCAGCTTTTGTCAGTGCGATAATCGAAAATTGTCTCAAAAGAATATATTCCTTGTATAAAAAGCATGTTATGTTTTATTCTACGACGTTCGTTAGTTATATAATTTATCCAAATGAGGATATTCGAAGTTTAGAGTAAAGGGTGCGTTGTGTCTTCACGACACCTTCGGCGGTCGGTCCCCGCCGAGTGAGACCCCCAGTGACCTGGGGGAGGCCCAGCGAGAACGACCAGCGACGAAAGGTGTCGGCTTGGGACGAACCTGCAGTAAGTATGTGGCCCCCGTCCGTCCCGTTTCCAGAGCTAGCCGGTCACGTTCCGGACCGCAGGGCCGTCAAATGTGTGTGTGTGGGCCACTGTGTGGGTGAGAGCTCACACAGCGGTGATGTAGTGTGCATATTATAAGCAATAGGTCATGTTAATAGGTAACTTGAAAAGATTTAATAACTTTCAATGAAATCTCTTTCGTTAAATATTTCGATAAATTTGTTTGTAAAAGTTTTATTCATTCTTTTTATATACTTTCCAATATTAAGTTAATATTAATTATAAATAGAAAGCTTATTTTCTAAGGGATTTTTGTCAAGACAAATATTTCTATGTCCCAGAAAATATGAAATAAATCTATAAAGTAATGCCAATAAATGCATAAACTCACGACTTTGAACCTTCTACATAGAAGAATAATCACCTGATCCCTCCATAGACCTATCTGACCGTTCGTTCGTTTACACTTATCCCAATTCAGAAAATAATCCTAAAGTTTAATTAAAATCACCTTTTTTGTATGTATATATCCATGTATATTTTTTTCTTTCTATCGACCACCCAAAGCTGTTCTCATAATTGAACGCTTGTAATCATTATAATAACCTTATTAAATACAAATAAACAAATTATTCTCTTTTCTCTCTTTTTGCTGCCTTCTTCAAAACGGCTGAACCAAATAAGTTGATACTTCAATAGCCAGGTAAGCAATTAAACAAGTGCATAAATGTTTGAAGCTGTCTGGTGCAAATGTCTGACAAAAACTCTCAATCCAAATTGTAAGTTCAGTAATCGGAGATTATGATGCATGAATGCAATATACATATATTGAAATCATCCCTCTTTATATTTCAATCGTTTGAATATGAAAGCTACATAATTGTCGTATTTGTCTTTAATCTTAAAAAAAAAACCTTTTCGCAGCTAACACCAAACAAAACCTGTTCCGACGTATGCATAGAGCTCTGCGAGAAGGCTAAATCCGAGTCCCACCTCCTCATGCTAGAGGAAGTGATCTGCAACGAGTCCATGCGGCGCATCGTGCACATCGACGAGGTCGTGCTAGACGTAGTACTGCGCTGGAGCTACTGGGACGAAGACGATAGGAAGCACAACTATCTGATGGTGAAGCAGAACAAGATCCTCCACGACATGGAGGCGCTGAGGCAGACGTCGACCGTGTGCGGCGAGCTCCGGCTTGCCACTGAAGCGATGAAGTCTTTTAAGCTGCACATGTTCGAGGTGCAGAACTCGAGGCTGTGCTACTTTAAAGATAAACAGGTTGGATTAAAGTTTTATCTATTGTGTTAGGTACTGTAGTTGTTTTGTTTTAGCATGGCAGTGATATAGGACTCCAAACAATAAGCTTTGTATCGTTTTAAGTTTCAAATTTCGATTTAAAATAACGTCAAATGCAATCACTAATTTTGCCATACCGCAGCAAATTTTGGAAGGCTGCCAGTGCCAAAAACTTCCTGAACTGGCTTTTCGAACTTTCAGCCGACTTTATCGATACTTTTGGCAATCAGTTACTGGCAGATGAACCGCCTGCTTGTTGTTATCAAACAGCATCAACAAGAAAACATTAAACAACAAAACTATATCTAACTTAGTAACTATGGTATGTTTGGAGCTGCTTCTTTTGCCTAGTTATGTAAAGCACTACTGCTGAACCTGACGACCCAGGTCCGATTATCGGGTTGGGCAGTGTTATTGAGCTTTTCCATCTGTTGATATTCAGTAGTAGCTCGAAGAATAGATTTGAATGCTATTGATGAAGAATAGAGGCGTAATAAATGTCATGCTTTGTTGGATTTCAGTAAATAAAATATCAAATTGTAATTTTCAGGGTTCTCACAAGATCGAAGAGTGGAAGATAAAGGACATCTTGTGGTACGTGGGACACGAGCCGAAGAGGAACCCGCAGTCGCGCTGGGCGATCACGTTTATACCCAGGGACAAACAAAAACGGTACGGGTTGATGACATTCATAAACTATACATCTCGTCTGATTTCCTCAAAGACATAGACCTAAGCGAAAAGAAAAAAAGTGAGCTTCCTACACATGCCCAACATAACATGTACTTATAAATACATCCTCGTTTCCTTTGGCAGTGATATGAGTCTTTACAAGCCGATAAATTTCGCCACGTAAGTCAGTTCTTGGCCATTTTAACATAGATGGCTTTGCTAAAGAAAGTAAGAGTAAGATCTTATTTGATGTGTAGACTAAATTAAAAAGGTATTGTAATCTATGTAAAATCATGCAGTATTTTTCCTCTCCTGTAAAGTTGCTATTTTTCGCAAATCATATTTTGTTCAACATACAGCCTGACACTGACTTGCAAATTGTAAAAAATATAAGAAAATTTGAATTTCACGGTCTTCCCTGGCTATTCCACCTTAAGCGATGATTTGCATCGTAGTCTGTCAAAATAAGTCAAATTTCCCTACATTTTGACAGAATGTAGCTAAGATGATTCTGTGGCTTGAGTTTGTACGCTTTAATACGAGAATTCGCACTCATCCTCAATAATCTCCTGTCCCATCATTCTAATTGTGCTTATTCTAATTAGTTCGCTGACGGCATGTCACGTCCTCAGACCGTTGTGGACCACTTCTAAGATTCGAATCCCTAATTGAGTAGTACCAAAATTAATTCAATCATTTCGTGCTTTACGTTGTCGAGCAACCTAATTTTAAACAAACGCAATGGATCTGTAGTGCTTTTGAAAGGATTTGCGAATTTTGATTTACGCAGTTGGAAAGCAACCAGTTTAAATTTGGGATAACTAAATTACTCACCAGTGTTATTAATATTCATCAAATATTTTTCTTTATCCTGTGAAAGTAAATCTGTCTGTCTGTTTGTTTCGTTTCCATGTGTTTAACGCTGTGCCATCTATCGTTGGTAATTCGAAACTTTAAATACTTGACATACGTAAATTCTAAACGTTTACGTTATAAATTGACACTACTGTGGTGCCAGCTTAAGTTCAAGCGTTCCCTAAAATGATAGCTACGTATAGGATACTTATTACCCTTGGAGTACGTTCGCTCGGGATCGTACTGACTCACGTCGGCCAAGAGACTGGCAGAAGCTTCTTTTTCTAAAACTAAAGAAGCTGTGACACGTTTTCAGGAGTAAAGACAAGCCGTGGTTCGGCTGCACGATCGCGGGCGCGGTGACCGAGGATCAGCTGAAGTGGATGACCGCGCTCATGTTCGCGGAGCACGCCACCATACTGCCGACCCCCAGGCTCGTCATCACGTAGCCGTGATACTGTGGTGAGAACTTTATGCATACAAACAGTATTAGTAGTATTAAGGTTAATCCATTAATATCAGGGCCATAAGCGCCGGGTGCGGGACGTGGACGGACCATGATCTGACACGTCCCGGGCACGGCACGGTCACCGTGGATCAACCTTTACAGTTCGCCAAGAGATAGTCGGTGTTATTACTGCACATCAGTTTTTGCAACGCTGAGAGATCCATGTGGCATTGATCACTTACAATCCGACCGTCAACTTTTGTGTTGGGAACACGTCTCCTTCCAATATATCGTTGTTAGTCAATCACTATTTAGAAATACTGAAGTGTGACCTGACTGAGATGTCTCGGTATGCTTATAGGTAGGTAGGTGCAGAACAGTGGAATGACGTGTAATACTGAAATTTCACGAGGTCAACAAAATATTATGGGCTCTTGACAATCGTTCAAAAGCAAATTTCAGCTGGCATATCAGCTGTTTAAAAATGTTTTCGTTCAACAAGTTTACCACTGTCATTCTTTATGCAGCACACCTATGCATGTGTTTAGTTCTCTTATTAAAACTATTCTTTGAAGACCGATTAAGTGCTCCTTCATTGTCATAAAATGAAGTCAGTCTTCAATTATTTCCTTTGACAAAAAATAAATAAACTGCTTCTTTGCATGCTTCGACTATATTTTCAGCTGCAGTGAGAGAGTAACTAGTTTTTGCTTTTTGCCTTCAATGGACACTCGCTTCCACCTTACATGAAACATATAGTACAGGATCCCAAGCAAGATAGACCTTCACCCACCTGCTTACTGGATGAAAATTATATTAATTTATCAAATACAATATGTTTCTGAACATATACCAATAGAGTTGCAGTAAAAAATATGGTCATGGCTTTAAGTAAATTTAAAAATACTGAAACGAAATTCCAATAGAAAGCTTACAACATACTTACAGAATATGTAACAGCTAGCTTGCCTACCTTTTTTGTTTCTATTACCTGGTTGTTGTGTACAAACAGGTAAGTAGATAGCAGATCAAGCAGTAGATAGTAGTTGCATTCATATGCTTACCACTTGGAAAATATATCAAAATAAAAGCAATTTTATTGTGAATACAGTAGTGTGGTCAGTGAAATTTTAATTTTATATAGGCATATTATTTATAGGTATATGTTCAGAAACATATTTTATTTGATAAAATATAATTTTCACCCAGTAAGCAGATGGGTGACCAGGGTTGCGGAATTTGTTCGAAAGAGTCACCGCGGCCCTGGAACGCAAAGGGCTTTAGAAGGAACACGGATGGGTTTTAGTCAGTAAGAGTCTGACACGCCCTTCCGCTCCACCCAGAGCGGAAGAAGTCATTTGATGATTTCCCATCATAAAAAAAAAAAAGCAGGTGGGTGAAGGTCGATCTAACTTCGGATCTTAGACTAATACACCAGTGTAAGACCGTCTGTCTGTCTACAAAATTATATCCCAATTTTATTATTATTATTTATTCATTTATTATATACTTATACTTATTTATTTATTTATTGTACACCATATAACAAACACAGTAAAAACGTTTAAAAAACAAGTGTACAATGGGCGGTCTTATCGCACAGGGCAGTCTCTTACAGACAACCTTTGGATGGACTCAACGAAAGAAGTTAGATTTAGGGTGGTCAGTGTACAAACATCATAAACAATATTAATTAGACATAATAATACAAAATACACACAATACTAAATAATATACTGTCTAATAAATATCAAATGTATAATTGGGAAAGGAGAAGAAAAATTATAGTGAGAGGTAATGCTCCTTCACCAATTTTTAAGCATTGGTAGCGTTTCACGCCTCACATCTATGGGTAATGCATCCCACAAACGAGCAGCTTGAATAGTAAATGATTTGTTAAAGAAGGATGTGGAATGCATACAAATACTTAATTGAAGATTTTCCGATGATCTCAAGGACCTAGAATGTGTGTCACAGAGAAACTGAAACCGGTCTTTAAGATAAAAAGGAGTCGAAGGATTAAAAAGTACATTATAAAGCAAAGAAAGTATGTGGGCATTCCGGCGAAGGCGAATAGGAAGCCATTTAAGCTTAGTACGAAATTCGGAAACGTGGTCATACTTGCGTAAGCCAAATATGAACCTGATACAGAGATTTTGAAGTCGCTCAAGCTTGTCCAATTGGTCTTGGGTGAGATCAAGATAGCTGGCGTCAGCATAGTCCAAGAGTGGGAGAAGAAGAGATTGTGCTATGGCAATTTTAGTGGTGATGGGAAGAAAATTCCGAAGGCGTCTCAAGGAGCCCGTCGAAGCGAACAGTTTACGACTGACCTCTTGCAGTTGTTTAGTCCAGGAAAGAGTTCTGTCGATATAAATTCCCAAGTTCTTCACAGTGTACTCAAAGGAATTATAGTGTTATTAAAAGAAACCTGGAGAAGTGTTGACCAATCAATCTTTGAGATGGTTTGTGAACTACCAACAACAATCACTTGCGTCTTGACTGGATTGATCTTCAGCCCAAACACAGTGTAAAAGCATTGCTAAAGTCAAGCAGAGCGAGTGCCGTTAACTTCCCCATTTCCATACCTGACCTGATATCGTCCGTAACATGAACGAGTGCTGAGGTAGTGCTGTTTCTAGGTCGAAAACCAGATTGGAAGGGATTCAGCAGATTTTGCATGGAAAGGAATGTGCTAAGTTGCTGATGGACAAGTTTTTCAAGAACTTTGGATAGGAATGGGAGAATGGAAATGGGACGATAGTCAGAGAAAGATGCAGGATGTGTTTCTTTAGGTAAAGGGATAACTTGGGCATCTTTCCAGGTATTTGCAGTCATTTATATGGACTACGTTAAAGGTCTTGGAGACATCGGTAAATACAGAGACGAGAGTGTCTGCTAAAGAAGGAACACTTAAGAAGCTTTCGTCATCACTATTTAAAGAAAAAAAAGTATCAGTATCACTGCCACAACCTGGGCTGATCATATACTAGTATATAAAAATCTAAAACAAAAACAATAAAAATTACTATTTCAAAAGTTTACGTCCACCTGCCAGTTGTGCTTAACACAATAGTAAAACGCGACAAATAAAACAAAATTAAATTTGATTTTGTAGTCTAAGTATAACAAAGTACGAGTATACTTATAAAAAAAGGAAAAACAAAATAAAAAGTAGGACCGTGTAACGAAGTGTAATTAAAACAGTGTTTAAAATAGTTAGTGCCGCGATATGGAACGCAAACAACAAAATGACAGATACAACAGATAGATAGTGACAGTGACATTTGACGTTGATAAAAAATAACAAAATCATTCGGGACACAAACCAACTGGAAATTAATTATGACAAGTTGTCAAGGATTGATAAATGTACCTTACCTTAAATTCTACAGTATACTGAACTACCTACTGAAAGCAGACAAAGCATACCTACTACCTGGACTACCTAATAGAAAAAGAACAAACAAAATGAATAAAGATATCACTTTCTGGCTACAGCACGCTTGGTTTTACCTGCAAGGACCTTTCCCACTGTGACGGGTTGAACGATGCCAGTCTCCGGCCTGAGGGCTGCTCCGGTTGCCGCGCGATGTTATTCAGATCGGCAAAGGAAGTGACTCGATGCCGGGATCCTTTTGAATCAAGGACGGAAACAGTGCCTTCCGTCGTCCAGCATCGGGTCACACCAAATCTGTCTCGCGCCGCCATGAAGACGTTGTGCCTGGCTTTTGTAAAGAACTCTGAAACAGTGATGCCAGACCCCTTCAGCTTAGTTTTGCCAAACCAGATTTCGTCCCGGAGAGCCACATCGTGCAATTTGAAGAGGATTGGTCGGGGTTTGTGTGATGTGCTGCGCCCCATCCTGAGACAAAGCTTGATGCCAGACGTAGCCAAGTCCAACTTGAGACGCTGCTTGACAATTTGAGCCACCACCTGTGCAGTCTCCTCATCTTGCTCCTCTGACACTGCGTGCAACAGCAGAATTTACGCCTCCCTTGCTGCTGGAGAGTACCGAGCGCCTGAACAATAAATGTCCGGGAAGATGCAAACTCTGCTGCCAAACCTGAGGTGATGATTGTAGTGGTACAGGGACTTTTTTGCAACTCTTCAAATTCTGACATCCTTTGACTGAACATATTGCTCATATCAGTGACAGTGCGAGCTGAAAACACTTCACTGGCAGGTAGGGATGACTAACTGATGTTATGTATCATTTATGTATAAAATTGATTAATATTACTATTTTTAATTTAAATTTTCAATAAAGAGAATAATTTTGCTGTTTCACTTTTGACTACCCACATTTTTTTTCCAATCAGCATCAACAATATGCTTACAATTTAGAAATACCATATTTATTATATTTCAATCCAAAATACTTAGTTGTCCTAAGGTATTTCAAAATTCACTGAGCATAACCCATGTTTCATTATTTCATGTGACTTAAAAAAACTTAGTGAAGCTTGCAATTTCAGTTCTGGTCAATACCACTAAATACATGAGCCCACTAGGTACTTAAGTACATAATTTTACTTGTTCATATAATATTCAATTTAGTTTCTACAAGTGTATAAGTTACATTACAATCTGCTTTATATCTGCTGTTTACCTTTATCAATAACAGTCATTTTATCTAGAGCTTAAAGCAACGTGAACGTAACTGGAGGAGCTCTCTGTACCCAGTATTGAAGAACTTCCATGAGATGAAACTAATGATTTTCTTATATTGTTACAGCACTGGCAGAGGCTGGAGAAGCGCCAACCAACAGAAGATGCTGACTTCGAGGTTGAAGAAAACTTAAACAAGTAGCTGAGAGTCTGAACTATTTTTATAACCATGCAATCTTTATTTTCCTAATCATAATAACAAAGTATCATTGAATGCAAACATCACAATGTTCCTTAAAAAAGTAACTAATTGTTCAAAATGTAGTCACAGTTCACATTTGGCTAGAGTTGACTTAATATACTTAAAAATAAAGTTACAATTTAAACTCATCCATGTAAACAAGGACAAATTAAACTTCAAGTGGTCTTAAATATACTCAGAATCACTTTAGTTTTCATTATACACGGAGATGCCTTTTAAATATGAAAAGCAAATGAATTTTATTGAGAAAATTAAGAATAAAATAATATCATTTATGTTTACTGAAAAAGTTTATTTAAAAAATAATCAAAAAAAAAATTTGAAGATTTTAACTTCTTGTAATCTATTGTTATAAAACGCGATAAAGACATAGGGTTAAGAAGTGTATATACATAACTATAAGTACATAAAAAAATGAAATAAATATAATATTAATATGTTAACCATAAAATAGTACAAGTTTAGACAACATTGTGTGATTATTTTATGTTAACCTTTGAATCTCTTTGCTTAGATTTTAACAAACCATGATTATATTTTATGTTTCTTTAGTTATAGCCAAATGTAAGTTATTCATAAGTAATGCTGGAATTTTTGTGAAGTTCTCCATTGCTTGAACTATTTAGAATGAATAAGCTACATGAACCTACAATTATCATGGGATATGTACAATATTTTATGCTTGCGTCTTTTGAAATCGTGAATCTAAATGCAATAGGTACCATACTTGCCAAATAGCTGAATATAATGTTACCTAACAGGCATACTGCCTTTATTTACACTTTATAACTAGTTGTAGACCAACAGCGCGACATGGTTTTGCAACAGAAAACATTGTTTGCTTTGCATCCATAGTGACACATTCAAACCAATGCGAAGTAATGAACACAGTACAATATAATTATATAAATGAAATCTACTAGTACAGTTTGATAGTAACTGCTGTGTATCATGTCTAGTAAATATTAAATCGAAATATTAATTTTATTATTGACATTGTAATGATTAATTTGTATGTGAATAAGTTAATACAACAAAGTTCAGAATAATATTTAGAAAGCTCAGTGAAAGGCTTTCGTGCGATTAATACTATAGTAAATTATAATGACGGCCCTGTATGACAAAGCGTGGCATTTGCTGGTTTTTCTTTATTGAATTTTGCCTTAAAATAGACTGCAAAATATGAGGAAATATATGGTCTATTACACTGTTGTACGGACTGAATACCGACTTATCGCTGATGCTAAAAATGCTATTGTTAAACTATCAGTATTCGATAGTTTTATCATTTGTTAAGCTGCTGGTACAATATTTATTGTTTTGGTGTTGGTGCTGAAACTTAGATAAAGCGGGGTTTAAACACCCCAGTATAGTTGGGAAAAGTCTAGGTAGATGAAGATACACAAATACAATACAAATATAATAGGCTTGTCTTTACTTCAATGAATTCAATTATCCAGGTGCCCATTTTTCCTACGTATTTATTCAATGTTAAATATTTTTTGTATATGCTTGAGGTTGACAGCCAAATATTGAATGAAATAAAAGAATATAACCTACCTACTATGTATCGGTTTCTTAATGTATAGTGTTATGCTTATCAGAGTTGAAAGTGATGAATTTATCAGAAGATATTATGTAATTATATTTGTAACGACATTGTAAGTGAAATATTATTATAAATTGTAACATTTGTATGTATGACTATTGTATGATTATGTGCTCAAATAAATGCGATTGAAAATAGTTTGTTTGATTTAATTTGGCAAAGGGAAAAGTAGTAGAATAAAAAATACTGCATAATAATTTTAGTAATATTTTTCATCTTCTAACAAATTATATGACTAAACTATGTACCTACACATAAAATAAAAAATCCTAAGTAAATCCTAACTTCCGCATCGCTGTCGACTGGAAGTGTGCCCAAATACTGGCGGCGAGGACACATGTATTATGGCAACGCTTATCCTCTGTACAAGCCAGGCCTTGGGCACGCGAAGTGTCAACTAGGCGTTTGGATAGTAATTTATAGTGTATTGAACACTCGACCACCACGGTCCAAGAGATTCAGCCCCAAACGGCTCGAAGATCTGCCAACTTGTTTGTTATGTTTCAACCGTTTGAGGTTCTCAGCAGCCACAGCGGTAGCTCCAGCACAGCACGACAAGCTAGGATGATGAGATGGTGCAAGAGTATTGACACAGGTGGCGTCCCACGCTGAAGCTCTACCTATCTCCCGTGGAAATAAAGATACCGTCCTGTCTCTTGCCATCGCGAGCCAGGCCATTTTGTTCTAATACAGCTGGAACCTGCACTTCGACTGCATGGCAGGCCATGGTGACCGAGGCTGTTGAGAACTTGGCCACAGTGACAGCGATGAGTAAAACAAAAGGAAGCGCCTAAGCGTAGGGAAGCAGCGAGGCAAAATGTATTGTCGAGCATGGTCCCTAGGTACATAAGTATTCTAGGCATAAAAAAACTAAAACATTGAACTTTATAGGTATGGAAATAGTATCACTTTCCCAAGACAGACCCGAAAAGTTTTGGTAGAAGAAAGTGCTCTAAGGTTTGCTTCGGATTGTAGGTTTCCAGCTACTTTACATGGTGATTCCTTAACTTGGAAATAGTCGAATATAATAGTTTCAGTCATGAGAGGTCTACCTTACCACATCTTTCTTCTCTAGTTCAAACCCAAATCAGTTCCAGATGCTAAGAGGGTTTAGGGCTAACAGAGACAACGGTCGACTCAGACGATTTTCATTTGCTCGCTGTGCCTCTGGAAATGCCGATATCCTGGATAGCGAAGAACCGCCCTCCATTGCAAAGCAACATTAGGGAGGTGCGCAGAGTTGCATTTACTTGGTCCTGCACCCTCATGAGTTAAAAATGTATACTTATATCGACCGACCTGACAACGAACCTTTTGGCTTTATGTGGAACACAACAACTTTATGAGCAAGTCATAGACTAAAAATTGATATTATATGCAATTTTTTTTGTATGTAGATTACGTCGTCCATTCACTTTATCCTCGAGCAATGATACCAGATATTGCTCCCGTTGAAGCGCATAATTCTTGGTGGAATGTTACCCTTTCTGAAGCAGATAGTTTGCTGATGAGTCTTGCAGTCTCGCCAGTAAGATGGTCAATCCCTGCATTGGTGAGCCGGAGTAGCTTTGTAATGTGGTAAAAGCTCTGCCACTGCAGCAGTACTCTTGTACTGTATCCTTCCAGGGCAGGAATAGCGAAGTGGAAGGTGAAGCAAATGGCTCTGTGATCGGACATTGGTACCTACAAAAAAAAGAACAAGTCGTTAGTAACGAGGTACCACCGGCCCCATGGCGTATTTACAGCATCCCGGGCCAAATAAGTGGGCATACCTTTCCGCATAAAGCTCAAAACTACAAACACCGGGTACTTTAGATTTTTTTTTACCATACCATAAGTTACAGAGAGGAAGGATGTGCTTGCTTCAAGGAGGGATTAACCCTAAATCAAACAAGCACATGATGCCGCAATATTATTATTTGTTGGTCCTCTTGGCTAAAGGGTAATTGAGCTACTGGGTCCTATTTTTTCTAAAAAGGTAGGTATATTCGTTTAAGTTCACTCCTCGCCTGGGCTCACTATGCTACAGGCTAGGCGCTGAGCAAACCGCCTGACGGTGTACTTGCCATACGTTACCTACGTTAGATTACAAAGTAGGTACCTATGACAGGGCGAGGAGCTGAGCAGAATCTTTGGTTAGGCAAAAATCTAATGTCGTCATCCAAGTCCATTGTTTAGAGTTTCGGGCATTCGAGCCTTGAAGAAAGTTCATTCTGCCTGTATCTACCTACGTGTATGTGAGGCTTTATGCGATGCCAAAAAAACATTATTTATTTGGTCTCACAAATTTAGATACGGGTGAAACCAGAAAATCTTTTTGAAGGGAAATCTGTTTTATTTTATTTTATTTCTTAAAAATACTTACAGCTAGGATACAGATAGTTGACAGTTAGTAAAAGAAGGCCAATTAAAAGTTTTCACTGACTATATTAGGGTATCAAAAGAAACAGTTAACAGGCAAGAGAGAATAAAAAAAAGGTTTTAGTGAACTTTTTTATACAGTAGGTACTTTTTTAGTTTCGGTACACTGGTGGAGAACAAGTCAAGATCATTAACACAACGAGTTGTATGCCCTAATAGCTCTTATTATATAAGAGTTTTGTCGATATTTGCACCGCGGAACATACAGAGGTCGATGATTCCTTCAGGTGAAGGATGGAACACGCAGCCCAATTTTGGTCATCAGTTCAGAACAGTCGATTGAACCATTTCACAAATTGAATAGGCCAATACCATGTCGGCAATTTTTCTCCGTTCAATTAGTGGAAGAATGTGAAACTTCCTGCAGCGGCTATAATAACGAGGTAAATAGGTTTTGGATCTAAACTGAATGTACCTCAAGAACTTCTTTTGAATACTTTCGATGCGATTGACGTAAGTGTTATAAATGGGATTCCATACTGGTGAGCAGTAGGTAGGTAGGGGGAAGTGGGGCAGATTCATACACGGGGCACCGTCATACACTAGCGACATCTTTTATTAGGCGCGCGTTAACTAAACGATTTAAGCATGTACACGTGACTTACCTACGTGTGCGTTGGCTCACGAATTTTGACAGCAGTCAGTGTGAAACTCGCGACGAGGTGACGCGGAACGTAATTCGGCAACGCGTAAGTAATTTTATAACCTCACTTTAAACGTCTTTATTTTGATGAAAGTTTTTATCTAGATTATTCAATACTATTTTATTTCAAAGATAATAGGATGTATTTTGTGAATTGATACGTAAATAATAATAAATATGTTTGGTTTTTTTATAAGAATATTTGTTTTTCAAAATCATTGAATGGGGCAGGTTCATACAGTAATAAGAGGGGCACATTCATACTGTATGAATGTGCCCCATATTTTATATTAGAGTTGAAATGATATTATATTTTGTTTTACAGAAAAAATATGGTCAGGAATTACAAGAAAGAGGGTACTAGGAGTGGAGAGGTAGACGAAGTGGCAATATCAAAAGCTATCGATGAAGTCATACTAAACAAAGTCTCTTTAAGAAAATCAGCAGCCAAGTACGGAGTAAATCCACAAACTTTACAAAGCCGTCTCAAAAAGATACGAACACGAGATCTACTTAGCGAAAATCGTGTTTTCGATTCTAAATTTGCATCGCAGCAAGTTTTAACAAAAATAGAAGAAGAACACTTAAATAAATACATCTTAGAGTGTTCCAAAATGCACTATGGACTAACATGTGTCCAAGTTAAAAAACTGGCATATGAATTCGCTTAGGCCAATGAACTCAAATATCCAGCAAGTTGGGATAGTAACAAGATGGCGGGAGCAGATTGGTTAGCAAGTTTCCGAAAACGCCATAAGAATTTAAGTTTGCGTAAACCGGAAAATACCAGCGCTGCAAGATCATTCGGGTTTAATTCGGATTTTTAATGATGAAGATTTTGCGCCAGTTCAAGTGTATCATTCTAATCCTGTAACGAATGACAATGAAAATACAGCTGGTGAGGAGCAGCGTGGAATACCCGATAATGAGCTTGTTACAGTTAGTTATGAACTCGCAGAAGTCAGTGGTGATGTTCCTGCTCGAACACCGACGACTTTGTCTAGAGATGTTTCGCCTTCACTGCTTTCACAACCTCTTCTATTTATGGATTTCGATAAACCTACACCATCTACTTCCAAACTATTGAAGACTCCAGAAATGATAAGGCCTTTCCTAAAACTACCTACATTTTAAGTTATTTTCTGTTTACTTAGTTATCTTTTTTTCCTTTTTTGTTTATTACTTGATTATTTTCTAGGTATTAGTTACTCACAGGATCTAATTGCTTTTGGTTTCGAATACGTTGTGTTTTGATACTTTTATTTTGATAAATAATTAAACATTTAAGTATTCCTTAATTTGTGTATTTTTTCACATGTATGAATCTGCCCCATAGCCTGTATGAAAGTACCCCGCATGCGGGGCACATTCAGACATTCCTGATTTTTTTTTTAAACTTTTATAAAAAGTCACAGATGTATATTTAAACAAATTATATGTTTTTGATAGAAAGTCAGATAGTTATAGTACTAGTTCTTATTCAATCTATTCAGATATTGATACCAGAGAATAATCTATGAGACAAAATAGAAAAACTGTATGAAGCTGCCCCACCTACCTACTCGAGATGACTACGTACAAATGCACAATAGAGAATTCTGAGTTTTTTGATATTTTTGAAATCTGCTGATATCCTCAAGATACAAACCTAGTGCCTTAGAAGCTTTTTTAATAATATTATCGACGTGTGAGTCAAAAAGAAGTTTCAAGTCAAAAGTGACGCTTAAGTCTCTAATCGTATTAACTCTGGCTATTGAAGTGTTGGCTAGTTTGTAATCGTAAATAATAGGTGTAGGTTTACTAGTGAAGGTACATGTTTAACATTGCGAGCGGTTGGCCACAAAACTCTTGGAATCTGTCCAGATCATATTGGAGACGTTCAGTATCTTCATAAGTTCTGATTTTGCTTAGCATCTTCATGTCGTCCGCAAACAAAATAACTCTTGAGTAAGAGAAACATGTAGAGACGTCGTTGATGAAGATTTTGAATAACAATGGTTCCAAAAGCGATCCCTGTGGAATTCTCATAGTGGGATAATCATAGTTTGACATCTGTTGGCCACATAAGATGAGAACCACCTGAAGAGATCTCCACTGATACCTATAGCTAAAAGCTTACGCAGAAGTAAGTATAGCATGATCCAAGCGATCAAAACACTTGCTGTAATCAGTGTACATTACATCTACCTGTGTGCGATGAGCCATACATTCAGTCAAAGGTTCATCACAAAGAATGAGATTGGTGGTTATGGGCCGACCTCGCAGGAAACCATGTTGGCAGTCACTTATGCTTAATTTGAGACAAGCATAAAGCTGCTTGTAAGTATATAATTTTTTCCAGGATCTTAGCGACCATGCATAATTTGGATATGGGCCTGTAGTTTTCCACGAGGTCTCTAGGCCCTTTTTTGTGGATCGGAGTGATTAAAGCTGACTTCCAAATTGTAGGTACCTCACCTAAAATTAAGGACCGCCTGAACAGAAGTGAGTCAGACTTTTGGCACAATTGAGTATAAAAACTGGCGGAATGTTTTCTGGTCCTGCAGATTTCAACTCCTTTAAGTAGATTGAATGTATGTCCGAAACAATATCCCTCAAATGCATGTTAGATCCCTGCGCGCGGTCATTGGAAAGATCGTCGACACCGTTAATACTACTTCCTAGCAGAACTGCAGAACTGAGAAAATTTGAAAATAAATAGTTGCCAAACATGTTGCAGATATCCTATCCTGTACTTGATGTGCTATTTCTATATTTTAGTACCTACGGAAGGATAAGCACTGGTTTGATTTTTTGATTTGACGTACGACCAAAACGCTGTGGGGGTTTAATTAAGTAGTCTTCTTCAATTTTAGTATAGAGCAGCTAAACATTATACTTTCAACTTCCTTGGCACGCTGTCGGAGTAAAACAAAGGACACAAGATCAGACAGGTTTCCGTATTTCTTAAATTTTACGTGGTACTTTGCTTTTTCTTTTATTTTTTTATCAGATGCTGTTTGAACCAGAGAGGGTATTTGCTGCTTGGAACTACCTTCTTAAAAGGTACAAAAGAATCACGTAGTTCATTGAGAGTGTCATAGAAAAATGATGCGGCGAAGTGTGCACTAGGTCACTCGAAGATCGAGTGACCTAGTGCACACTTCGTTGAGCCAGTCGATCTGGCTCAGCCGATGATAAATGGCCGTATAGTCGGCTGATCGATATAAAAATTTTATACGAGGACGCGCAGGAAGAGTATGAAGTTCCACGAAATCAGCTGACACAAAAAGAGCCCTATGATGTGGATTTTCCGGCACCAGAGGATCGGCGCAACATGCCACTGAAACCTCGCTATTAGATAAAACTGGGTATATATAGTATTTTCTTGACATTTAAGTGCGAATTGTATTGCGAGAGATTGCAGACTGTAAATTTATCAAACAAATTGACCTGAACATAACCTTGGATATTACTAGGGCAAACAGACTGACCATCATCATCTGGTTCCCAGTTTATATTTGGAAGGTTAAAATCGCCAAGAACTAAAAAATCTTCAGCGGTATGCTTCTGAACAATATCTGTTAGGTTATTAGAAAAATTTGTTAACTGACCTGCTTGGGAGTGGTCAAGATTTTGATTGCAGGTGTACACTACACAAATATGCATTTTGTACGACATTCGCGGCCTCTCTCCAAGTAGGGTGAGACTAATCCACAAGTCTTCGGCAGACGAGAACCATTCACTGCGGAGATCACTGATAAGTTCACGTCGCACTGCAATAAACACACCACCCCCCCAAAGTATGATTACCGCTAGAAAAATTTCTGTCGCGCCTCCACACAATGTAACGGTCGCCAAACAATTCATTGTCTTTAATACCCTGATGCCAGTAGGTAAGCGAAATATTCCTGGTCAAATGTCACTGATGGATTAGAAAGAACTCAGCATATGCCCAGAAGACTTCGTCTCTTCTTCTTCTCTGTCGGTACGCTCTTGCGGTCGTGGTCGTCATGTAGTGTTCCGAGCAGTTACGACCTTCTTCACAATTTCTCGCCATTGTTGTCTATTAGCGGTCATCCTGGCACACTCATGCAATGGGCCACCCAAAGCAGACTTGATTTGGTTGGTCCATCGCATAGGTACTGTACAGCGCGGCCTGGTGTCTTTGACTCTGCCTTGCACAACGAGGCGTTCGATGGAGTCACTTTCCCGCCTAGAGACGTGTCCGAAAAAGGGGGATGCTCAGCCGCCATAGTGATTTAGGCCCTGAGTGTACGAGTAACATCGAATGCATTGTGACTTCTATAAACAAAAGGACAAATAAATAAAGTACAATATGTGTAAATGTCAAATCAATGTTTTGCAACAAATCTTTATTTTTTCCCGGATTTTAAATAATTGGAAACCTAGCAAATGTCTGTATATTTTCCATATTTTCCTCATCTTGTCCATTGCGGTCCTAATGATAGCCATGCGTGTTTTTACTTCATCGATGCTTCCGCCATTGTTCGAGATTAAAGAGCCAAGGTATACATAAGAGTGGACCACTTCATAATTCGACATTTTTGTCACTTGCTTGTGGGCGAGTTATTGTTAGCGCGATCCACAACAATCATTTTCGTCTTGTTGCAATTACTCTTTAATCCGAACTCGAGACTGACACGTTACATTTCTCGAAGCAGCTCCTCTATTTGATGAGAACTAGTGGCGAAAAGGGTGATATCATCTGCGAAGCGTAGGTTTGCAATTCTGTAGCCACCAACCACAACACTGTCTGTCCAGTTCTCAAGAGTTATGAGCATTATGAACTCGGTGTACCTACACGTTAAAAAGGAGTGGTGATATTTATTTATTTAACATCTTAAACCTACCTTTAACGGTTGCCCTAACATCAAGCCATAACGTCAAGTGCATAGATGCCTACTGAGATCAGAACATA
Source organism: Mamestra configurata (assembly GCA_002192655.3). Lineage (NCBI taxonomy): Eukaryota > Metazoa > Arthropoda > Insecta > Lepidoptera > Noctuidae > Mamestra > Mamestra configurata. The sequence goes on from NDFZ01005407.1 coordinate 566,187, forward strand.
ATTCCAAGAATTAGTAAAAATATAAACATAAAATACTTTTTTCAACACGCTCTAGGTAACTAACTTAATAAATAAAATAAAATTAAGAATAAATATAACTACAAAACGTAACTTAATAATTTTTATAACATAACACTCTTGAGTGAAGTCGTTCAGTGAACAAGAAAACAAGTCTACTCTCTCAGCAACCGCGTTGTGCCCGTGCACAGCGCGCGTGCCAGCGGTGCTTGCTGGAGTAGGTTAGTGCGCGCGCTCGGCACCATAAGTAGCCGCCGCCACCGCCGCCTCACATACTTTTAAAGAATATTCAAGATTCTTTGCTGGATACGATCACTAACGTCCAACATTTCAATGTTCATATTATAACACCAGATCAACTACAAGATGAACTAAATATTATTTCAAATCAGTTGCCCAAAGACCTATCATTGCCTATCAATAGCTTTGTATCAGATTTGCACAAGATCTATCAAATTATGCAAGTACGAGCACGCATGACACGTGAATACTTCATATTTGAAATAAAATACCACTAGTAAACAGAGAGAGTTACGACATTTCTCATATGATACCTGTTCAACACCATGATAGTAATCGTATGATTAACATAGTACAAATATCAGAGTTCATAGCAATAAACACCAAAAGGGATACATTTTTTTTTTTTTTTTTTTAAGGACGGGAAATCATCAAATGACTTCTTCCACTCTGGGTGGAGCGGAAGGGCGTGTCAGACTCTTACTGACTAAAACCCATCCGTATTCCTTCTAAAGCCCTATGCGTTCCAGGGCCGCGGTGACTCTTTCGAACAAATTCCGCAACCCTGGCAGGCTCTGGCCCTAGCGGGCCCCGTCTTTTATGCTGTCATCTCTTTGAGGCGCGCGTGAAACACAACGCGCCATCGACCCGGGCCTGAAAAAAGTTATCATTAAACCCCTCTATAAAAAAAACGATAAAGGTGATGAACTATAGGCCTATCGCGAAAATTTCAGTATTCTCAAAAATTATTGAGAAAGTAATCTATAATTCTATATATTCCTATTTCGAAAAATTCAAACTTTTTTGCAATGAACAAAAAGGATTCAGAAAAGGTACAAATGTTAATATGGCTCTATTTGACCTGCTATCTAGTGTAATGTCGTCTGTAGATAAAGGTGATCCTGTTTGTGCCATACTAACAGACATGACAAAAGCGTTTGACTTCGTGGATCATAAGATTTTGCTTCAAAAATTACATGGGTATGGTATAAGAGGAAACGTCTTGAAACTCCTAGAATCATATTTGAGTGACCGATCTCAATGTACAGAAATCACTAGAATCTGTCCTATAACTAAATCAGAGCTAAAATATGTATCGAAACCAAGGCATGTAAAATATGGTGTGCCTCAAGGTAGCGTACTGGGGCCACCGCTTTTCTTAATATACATTAATGATCTCCCGAAAGCTATAGATCATAAAATGGTCCTCTTTGCAGATGACAGCACGGCTATTGTAGATTATACTGACCCTGATAAATATGAAGATGACATTAATAATTCTCTAAGTGACATTATAAATTGGCTTGACAAAAATAATCTAGTAATTAATCTTAATAAAACAAAAGTTATTCATTTCCACCAGCGCCGTAAGCATCCACAAGTTAATATTGCCTACAATAACTGTATCATAGAAGAAGTTACAAATGCAAGATTCTTAGGTATAACTATGGATAATAAACTAACCTGGAAACCTCACTTAGAGGAAATCTGTAAGCGCTTAAGTAAATCTGCGTACCTATTATTCCGATTATCCAAGAAAGTAGATACTGACACATTATTAACGGCCTATCATGGACTGGTCGCTTCTATTTTGAGATATGGTGTTGTTTTTTGGGGACAGTCAACTAATAGAGAACTTGTATTCAGGATGCAAAAAAGATGTATACGATCGATGTGTGGTCTAAGAACAACGGACAGTTGCGTTCCTTACTTTAGAAAATTAAAAATATTAACTTTTCCATCTCTGTATGTATTAGAAACTGGATTATTTGTAAAAGCTAATCAACAATTATTTCAGAAATTTTCAGCAGTTAAGAGAACCCCAATTCGTACCCAATATCAAAATTTGTTATGTCAACACAACTGTAAAACTGCTTTATTGAAAAAGAGTTTCTTTGGGATTGCTCCAAATATTTATAATAAAATACCTGATAAAATAAAATGTATGCCTTTAAACAAATTTAAAAAGTCCCTTCAGGAATTATTACTTGAGAAGTGTTATTACAGCGTAGATGAATTTCTAAACGATATTTTGCTTGTGTAAAATCTAGAAATGGAATTTTAATTGTGACATTCTGAAAATTGAATTTAAATATTGACATTGCTATCTTTTTAATTTAATTTTTATTTTGACATTGTAATATTAATCCCACTTAAATTTTGACATTGTAATTATTCAACTTAAATTTTGACATTG
>NDFZ01005407.1:568730-594095 GCA_002192655.3 Mamestra configurata
TGCTTCGCAGAAGGAGGTGACCGCTCCCCAAGCCTCCTCGCTCCGGACCATGTATTCAACCAGGGCCGGACGCGAGAGGTCACCGCCGCCGATCGCCTCGACAAGGACACGGCGTTGCTCAGCCCAAGCAGGGCAGACCTCCACCGTATGCTCCACCGTGTCCTCCGGGCGATCCTCGCAGTGCTGACACCCGGGCGTGTCCTCCCGCTTAATCCGAAACAGGTACCTCCCGAAACAGCCGTGTCCGGTCAGTACCTGCGTCAGGCGGAAGGTGAGGACGCCGTGGCGCCTCTCCAGCCACTCCTCAAAGAGGGGCCTTACCGCCGCAGCCAAAAGGGATACATACTTACCCATTTCCGCAAATGAACTTCAAAAATGCATACAGTTAAATACTAATAGAAACCTATGTCAACTACAAAAACCAATCTACCAACGAGACTCAGACAATAACTTTTGCATCAAAAATCAAGAAGGAGATAACTGTACAACTATCAGCTCAACATGCAAAACAACATGGACAGAACTGAATGTAATAAACACATTCATAATTACATGTTGTGAACAATGCTCTCTGAGAATCATATGTGGGGATCAAGTTACCACTGAACAGGTCGGCTGTGGAATATCAAAACCCAGTATCTGCATAAAACTAAATTTTACAGGAGAGCCGAAAAACGATTTCATATCTTTGACAGCGCGCCGTTTCAATACCATTAGTCGTACCTTCTTGGGAGTGATTGCAAAATTTGAGGTACCTACATCTTTATAAAAAATGAGAGAGGCTTTATAAAAAAGTAGTTTTAATGCGTCTATGACAAAATATGTACGTAGAGAAGCAGTTACTAATAAAAACATGTTTTCTAAGACCAAACTTTTTGAGTGTGACAATTTCAAAACCTAGTAAAGATCACTTGCTTTGTTTTCATCTAGGTCTAAAATATACTGAGCGGCGACTAAACGCAAATTAATAGACCTAGTAAGATCACTTGCTTTGTTTTCATTTAGGTCTGAATTTGCTGAGTAGGAACTAAATGCAATTTTATAAACATAGTAAGAAACAACAAAATAAAACAACATAAATATGGCATAAGCAGTTTTAATGAAAAAGATAAAAAAAACAGATAAGTAATCGGAAACCAAACACTATTCTTCACGGTAAAAAATCAAAAGATAATCACTCAAAATATTTGAAAACAGTCATATTAAAATAACTTATTCGCTTATTAATAATTATTATTGTCCACCAAAAACCAAATCGACTGAATTATTATTAATCGGCAAACTTTGCCAAAACTCCCTTCTCATAAGCTGTAATAAAGTTTTTACTATGCCTTTCTTTTTACTTTCTTTAATACCTCCTGGAATATTTTTTAAGGTTGGCATGGTCAGGGGATTGTGTTTTTTAATAAGAAAATCCAATTCGGAAAACGGAGATTCAAAATCATTCTTATAAAACATATTGCGGCGCCCATTTACAAATTTTACTTCGACCAAAGAAATAAGCAAAAAAATATTCATGGGATTAAGGTCATCATTGCGTCGCAGTAAGTATGCGTTTCTTTTTTACCCACTCATACGATTTTCGGACTTCGATAACTTCAATATTTGATCTGCAACCCAAAATTACATTCTTATAGTCTTCAAAATCGTACACAGTATCTTTTTTTTAATCTGCCTCTTTATATTAAGTACCATAAACTCCATCAGCTGACATATGAGTGTGACCTTTAGTTAGGTACTTCAAAGTCAAACTTTCTAAATTGCAAAACCAAAAGTTTATTATAGTAACAAGTGATGTAAAGAGGATTCAACTTTTATTTTGAGCTGTGCAATTATCACACCACAATATCAAATTATTAAGATCTCTTTCTTTTTCGATCATTGCTGTAATTGCATTAACAATGTCATTAGCGTCTCGTCCAGAATAGGCTTCATGCCATAGAACACAAATACTATTAACATTAGTTTTCTTTCTGATCGGTGCAAATGTCAAGTTGAAAGTTATCATTCTACTCAAGAAAAAGGATTCTTTGACTTTAGGCATGTCGGGTAACAACATAACTTTTTGTAAATCCATCGAATAGTATCTCACACAGGAAGTATTTTCTAGGGAGGCATCTTCTTGATACTTTTGTATTGTTTTACTTGCTTTAGCTTTGTGATCCTCGTATGCAGTTTTAACATCCTCTGGAATATCTGCACCTTCATTTATTTTAAGTCTTTTTTCATACAGCCCACAATCTACACATTTATCGCCTTTTTTAGTTAGTCCTTTTATTCATAAAAAAACCTTGGAAAACAAAAAACCTTGACAATATTATACACTGAAGCGTACTTACATTTCATCATGTTGTTCTTTTAAAGCACTCAAGATCAATTTCGACCTATAAAACTGATTTTTACTCATTTTTATAGACAAAAACACGCGCGTGCAACGACTTCTTCTCACTTACTAAAGTTGCGCGGGAGTTTTGACGTTTATTTCAACCATTTCATTGACTTAGTATCTACATGAACCATTTTATATCCAAGTAACTACAAGCACTTACTAGGTTTATAAAATGGTTGATGTTAGATACTATGTTTTAATCTTGTAATTTTGGCATTTTGAAAACGTTTACTGTAGATACCTACCTCCTAGGTTTCCAACTTTGTGCAACTTCGTTATTGACTAATTTTTGGGAGTTTTTGCTATCCTAGTATGTGGAGAGTGGTCTATAATGTCGAAAAATGCAAAAACACGCTTATTTTAAAATTTGTCAGATAGGTACTAGGTTTTGAAATTGGACAGCCGAGGTGATCGGAGTCAATGTTATCGCGCTTGGAAACAACTGTGTCATCAAGGGTGAGGGGAAACATTTATTATTACGGCACACAAACAACAAACGATTGACATGAAAGTTAAGCCCGATGTTATTGCCGTAGAGATTGCTCCTGTCAATAACATCATCAATTTATTGGTACCTAACTCAGAGAATTAACCTCAGAACAATAATAGGGACAATTACGGGCCATTGCCCCCTCAACAAACATCTTTTTAACATAGGCGCCACAGACAGTCCACTCTGCAGAGGCTGCTTTGATGCCGAAGAAACAGCCGCCCATGTCATCCTGGAATGCGAGGCCGTGGCTACCCAACGTGAACAAATCCTTGGAACGGTGAGGTCGCTCCGCGAAGCCTGTGAAGCTCCCAGGAAACTTCTGCGCTTCTGGGCGGAGCTAGGCTGGCTAACGTAGCCAGGACACCTACGCACAACGGACCGAATAGGAGTCTAAGTGCGGAAAATGGAGTCCCTACTCTACGCCACTCTACTCTTGGTACCAAACTACGAATACAAAGAAGAAAACTATCAATCATCAATACAAAGTATCTCCAAGCAAATAGAACAGATGAAAACAGCCTCGGAACAGGTGACCATCACCGACGGGGTGTCGATTCACGATATACACCAGTACGTGGCCATCTACTCCGTGGGGGCGGCAGGGCTAGCTTTCGCTGTGTTCGCATGCGTTCGCTGGCGAAGGCGCTGCACCGTGCACCTGGAGCCTGGGCAACCCTCCGTACACTACCGAGCCAGTACCAGTGACCTTAGTGCAAGTGGTGTACCAAATCAAAGTGTACAGTGCGCGAGTGAAGTGTTTCGTAATTATCAGTGCGCGATAGTAGAAACCAATTCGTGATTTCGTAACTGATAGAGCAACTTCACCCATTATCAAAAAATGTTGTTTTAAAACATCACCTAACGATTTAGCAACATACGTTAATTTGTTATATCATCTCGTATCATTAGATCATCCTAAAACCAGCATCTCTAAGTGTCATCAGCATCAGTCATCTCGCGCCCGGAGTATGTACGGTGCAACCGCACATTTCATAATTGCACTCTTATCAAAATTTAATTGTAATAAATTTACACTCATTTTGCATCAAGTTAGTTCACATTCGGAGCGCGTCATAGCAACACCTTATTAATCGTTAGTTAAGGTCTACTCAATACACGTATCAAGTGAAATAAATAGTTTTACTAAATAACATTCAGCATCCCTACCAATCAGTAAAAGACTTGCGGTCAAGTTACTTTTTGACGCTATTTACACCTTTTAAACGTATTAAAATTAGTTTCAGGTTAAACATTTATAACAGTGTGACAAAACAAACTTTCTACTTCGTTAAACTACATTACAGAACACAGCAGATCGAGAGTCTTTTTTAGAAAAACTTCCTCTTCTTTCTGTAAAACTAAAAGTTGATAAACACATCACCATCTTTTGCTTGACGACGCCGTCGGTAAAGTAGTTGAGCAGTACAGTATTACAATATAAATCATAAAATAAGTACACCTTCTTTTTTTTGATGCTGATAACTGACACAGCATTTTCACAACACGTGCCTATTTCCAAATTTGGGATAATATGACGTAGTTTTATCACTATTTAAGAGGTCCCCTGCTGAAGTTCAGCCACATAACACTTCTTCAAGAGCTAGCGGTATCATCGTATACCAGTTTATCTGTACCTACATACCAGCTTACCAGATCTTCGCTTCACTATTTAAAATTTAAGTGACATTGTTTTATTATCTACAAGCTGTGCCCGCGGCTTCGCTCCCTTCACCAACAACCGTCAACCGTTACCTACCTACCCTACAAACCTACCCTACATACCTACCCTACATACCTACCCTACATACCTACCCTACATACCTACCATACATACCTACCCTACATACCTACCATACATACCTACCCTACATACCTACCCTACTTACCTTTTTTTTGTTTTAAAACCTTCCCTGTAATCTGGCGACCAAAACAAAAAAAGAATTAGCCAAATCGGTCAAGCCGTTCTCGAGTTTTAGCGAGACTAACGAACAGCAATTGATTTTTATATATATAGATTTCTATTGTTCAACTATTTCATTATTCAACTATTCTAATACTATCTCGTTATTGAGTCCGGGGTTCGATACCCAGATCGCTCAGTGTTGTTAGTAACTATTCTTATATTCAATCATTCATCAGTTAATTTAAGAACTTGAATGAATGATTATAAATTCAATAAAACGATAATCATTTACAATGTTGATATTTTTTTTTATCTATTTACACTTGCTCGTTTAATTAAGGAGAAGGAAAACATGGCAAGGAAATCCTGTATTTTCGTTCATTTGTAAAGCCATGTCAGAGAATTACAGAGTTTAAACTATAACATAAGGTTAGCTACTAGGCACCTCGATAAGTAATTGATAAATTGTCACAACTATTTATATTTAATAAAATTTTCTATTTTCGGTTCTTATTACAAAGCAGATCAGCTTTTCCCGTCTGATGATGAGTCAGTGCCGGAAACCGTGATAGCGAAGGCAAAGCCGGAGAAAAAGAAGCGCAAGTCGGCGCATGGGTCAACCGAGTGTCAACCAGTAACAAACCGAAGCCAACCAGCAGATCAACAGCTCGCGATTTATTCGGAAGCGATTTTGATGCCGACAACGTCTGGGAGACAACAACGCGTAAAAAACATCAACCAATCTACTCTTATATTACACGTAGATTGGCGAACGGGTTTTCGAGGCAGATGGATAAAAAGAAATCAGGCAGTTATTACATAGAGTTAAAGATATATAAGTGCGATGACATTGAACGAGTGTCACCGGTAAATAGGTGGCGCCACTCAATCATAACAATTAAAAATAAGTGTGAAACGGAATCTGAGTCTTGGAAACACGTAAACGAATATGTTAAGAGTGTTAGAAAAGAGTTTAATAACTGCCCGAGAACGTTTATTAGTTCGTATCAATATTAATCAAATACAGTATTTGACTATCGATCTACGAACTTATATTTTAAAAGTAGACGAATGTTGTGTTACTTATTTGTACTTACTTAAAATACATATATTATACTCTATTATATACTTAAACATTATATAATCTAACCAATATTGTTTAATCACTATGTTCTGCATTGTTATATTTTTATTCAATAAATATTTCAAGTTATTGTATTTTTGTTTCAAAATTGAGATCCCAGTACACGAATATATGTAGATATCATAAGAGAATTAATATTCATGAATCAAATTGTTTAATTAAGTCAAGATTCTCGAATGTTGATATTATAGCCACAGCATTTAAAAATAGAATAATTACTTATCGCTTAAATCCATCTCAAGAAGGCGTACTCGCCTTCTAGCGGAGGCGTTCTTAGACGGAAAGCGAGACGATGTTTTGAAAATTATTGAATTGACATTATTGAAACATGTATCAAAGTAAACTTCGAGTTGTTTGCTTATTTTGTGTTACCCGTATCAGGTGAGCAGCAACTGAAGTCATTTAATACAAAATATGAAACCATTTACAAAAATAATGATTATGATGAGTTATATTCAAATATAAGAGAGATTTATACAATAAAATTAACTGAATTTGAGCATTGCAAATCAGGATGGATATTTATGTCTGTAAGCCATTTAGAAATTAATATTAATAAGTACTCACCCATGCGTAGTGGATCTTACATTGACTTGCCTGCTAAAATTAAGAATACAAAAAGCTGTTTGATACAAAATAGTGATAATTACTGTTTTTTGTGGAATATAGCAGCAGCGTTATTTCCAGCTAAAAATAACGTCTGTAGACCAAGTTCATACCCGAATGGAAATTCAATGTTTAATACACCGGGGATGTCATTTCCACCGTCACATAAAGACATTCAGTTGATTGAAAAAAATAATGGTGAAATTTGTGTAAATATTTACGGATTGGACCAGCATCATACTGTTACTGGCCCCTTAGGTATATGGTACCAGTAGCAAGAGAATTAAACACGTTAACTTGCTTTATTTAGAACAGAACGGTAGCGCCCATTACTGTTTGATTAAAGACCTTATGCGTCTAGTCAAACGACAGGTTTCAAGTCATAAAGGTCAAATGTATTTATGTGAAACATGTCTGCAATTTTATACTAGTGAAACAAAATACGCTTCACACAATTTTATTGTTCGAAGATTATAACGTTATTACCAGAAAGGGACAGTTTTTTGAAATTCAAACATTATGAGAGACAGCAAAAAATTAACTTTGTTAAATATGCTGATTTTGAATGTTTGTTATCTGATTTTAATTAACCAAATCCCGACAAAAGTACCATAAGAAATAAATGTCATCAACCATCTTGTTTTGCGTATTATATATGTTGTTCCCATGGCAGAAGCTTGAATAAGTTTGTTTCATACAGAGGAATAGATTGTGTACAAGTATTTATAAAAAAAAAATGTAAAGGACGCACAGTTAATTCTTAAGATTTTAATTACAAAAAAGCCTATGAAGCCAATGACTAAAGAACAAGTTGACGATTATCGTAGTGCAACCATATGTCATATATGTAAGCAATTATTATTTGACGACAAAGACCGTGACCGTGACCATAAATTACTTCTGAATATAGAGGCGCAGCTCATTCACATTGTAATATATGATTTAAAGTATGTTCATTCATACCTGTTCTATTTGATCATTTATCTGGTTATGATGCCCACATTTTTATTACAGAATTGTCTAAATACGAAGGCGAAATAAAAGTTATTCCTAAAACAAAAGAAAAGTATTTGTCCATAACGAAAATTATAAAATCAGATAATAATGGACGGCCTGTACAAATTAAATTCATAGATTATTTTCAGTTTCTTAGTTCAAGTATTGATACATTGACTAAAAGTTTATGTGACAAAGATTTCATGCATTTGTCCTCCCATTTTTCTTGCAAGGACCAATTCGATTTAATAAAAAGAAAAGGTAAATATCCGTATGAATGGCGGGGTGGTTTGGGATCTACCTCCTAGCGGTCCACCCCGGGCAACGGCACCACAGGCTTGCCTGTGGTACGGCTGAACGATCTCACCTAAGCGGTGGTAGGCTCCGCAAGGAGCCGCCTGGGTCGCGACCACCATCCCACCGGATTCCGGCGCCAAGCAGCTTGCTGTGTTCCGTCGGTGTGTGGGAGTGCCAGTGCCTTTGGGGGGAGAAGGAAGTTATCAGTTGCGCTGTTCAGAACCGGTCTTGGTCTCTTGGCAACACTTGCCGGGTAACTCATTTTGGAGGGTAGCGGGATCCGAAGCACGGTGCCAGCCGTTGGCCGACCGCAGTCAGTAGGGGGCCCAAGTAGCACGCCAGCCACGTGCCAAAGGCTGCCCCGCCAACTCGCGAAAAATCCCGGTATGCTCCACCGTGCCAGCCGGCGACTGGATGGGAGGACCCGGTGGCCATATCCGGGGGGGTTCGGGCGTCCCCGCAGTCTCCATATGAGTTCCCCATAGGTTGGATTAGCTCTAGTGTTCCACTTGGTTCACTGAGCAGCGCCTCGACAATTCGACTTTTCCCCCCAACTACTCGATAACATGACAAAAGTGAAACAGAAAAAAAAGGGTAAACAACGGCTGCACTTCCTCCCACTTAAAGTGCACCTCACTAATATCAGGGGGTTGCACTCCAATCTCGATCCGGTCCATCATCACCTTGAGGCCGAGAAGCCGCACCTGTTTTTTCTGACGGAGACGAAGATAGCAACCCCGTTGGACGTGGCGTACCTCAACTACCCGGGTTACTCTCTTGAACACAAGTTCAAGAAGCAGGCTGGGGTCTGTGTGTACGTCCGCGATGACATTTGTTGTCGTCGTCTCCGTTGCTTTGAGAAATCGGGTTTTTCTGCCATATGGCTACTTGTGGACACTGGCGTGGAGAAATTTCTCTACATCGGCGTTTACCGATCGCACAGTGGTGACCAGGAGACAACAGCACTGTTCAATTTCCTCGTGGAGTCGACTGACGTAGCCCAACAACGGTACCCAACAGCGAAGCTCATTTTTCTGGGGGACTTCAACGCCCACCACAAAGAGTGGTTGTTCCCGTACCAGAAAACTGACCATGCTGGGTTAGAAGCGCGCAAGTTTGCTTTAACGCTAGATCTAACCCAGCTGGTGAATGTGGCAACACGGGTACCGGATGTTGACGGCCATACACCCAATTGCTTGGACCTTCTGCTGACAACTGATCCGAACAGTCACTCAGTATCGGTCTCAGCCCCGCTGGGAACATCTGACCACTGCCTGGTGAAATCCGTGTCGACCTGCTCTCCTCCAGATGAGAGCCCTAGAGGCACGAGACGAGTATGGCGATACGAGTCAGCAGATTGGGATGAGATGCGGCACTTTTTTGCGTCTTATCCATGGCGGCATGTGTGCTTTTCCTCGGGTGACCCGTCTTGTTGTGCCGACATGATTGTGGACGTGATTCGGCAGGGGATGGAATATTTCATTCCATTCTCCGACATCCCGCTCGGTCACAAAACCCGGCCTTGGTATAATGCAGAGTGCGCCCACGCTGAGGCCCGAAAAGAGTCTGCCTACCAAGCTTGGGTCAAGGCCCGCGACCAAAAAGTTAGAGCACGCAGGGTTCGCGCGAGGAAGAGAGCTTTTAATTCTGCCGCTAAGTTCTGCAAGCAAGTTCTACGTGGGGCACGTTTTGACCATGTTGGACGTATCGGGGCCAAACTAGCATCGCACCCTCCGGGTAGTAAACTGTTCTGGTCCCTTTCGAAAGCGGTTGAAACGAACTTTTGTCGGCCCACTTTACCACCAATGCTGAAACCTGATGGGTCGCTGGCCCACTCTGCAAGTGAGAAAGCAAATTTATTTGCATCTCTCTTTGCTAGCAATTCACGTCTGGACGCTGGCTCCAAGCAACCACTAACTGTACCTCGTTACTGTGACTCTTCGATGTCGGAGATCGCAGTTCACATGAAAGAGGTACGAAGAGTATTGTGCAGTCTAGACGTGAACAAGGCCAGCGGGCCTGACGGCATTTCAGCGAGAGTTTTGAGGCAATGTGCGCCTGAACTGTCTCCTGTGTTGACACGCTTGTTCCGCCTCTCTCTTGAAAAAAGAACGGTGCCAAAATCCTGGAAGCTTGCGAATGTACAACCTGTGCCAAAAAAAGGCGACCGTGCAGACCCTGCTCATTATCGACCGATCGCCATTACCTCCATTCTGTGCAAGGTTATGGAAAGGGTACTGAACAGTAAGTTGCTGACCTACCTTGAAGACAATGATCTCCTCAGTGACCGTCAATATGGCTTTCGCCGGGGACGGTCAACTGGCGATCTTCTTGTGTATGTCACGCACTGTTGGGGCGAAGCCATCGAGAAACACGGCGAAGCACTTGCTGTATCGCTCGATATCTCGAAGGCCTTTGATAGGGTGTGGCACGCAAGTCTACTCAGCAAGCTTCCTGCTTATGGCATCCCAGCTGATTTTTGTAGCTGGATATCAGACTTCCTTAGTGAACGGTCGATCCGAGTAGTCGTTGACGGCTGCTTCTCTGACCTCATGGCTATTAATGCCGGAGTTCCTCAGGGGTCTGTTCTCTCTGCAACTCTTTTCCTGCTGCACATCAATGACCTGCTTCAGCCTGGTATTGTTGGGTATGCAGATGACAGTTCGGTTTCAGAGAGATACTTGTCTAGCGCAAAAACCAGCGGGGAAGAAGTTCGTTCCTTGAGAGAGGCCATGGTAGAGCGGACAAATTTGACCTTAAGTCTTGTCTCCCAGTGGGGTGATGACAATCTGGTCTCTTTTAACGCCACCAAAACACAAGCATGCCTTTTTACCGCGAAAAGGAGTCGTTTCGACCTAACTCCGACTTTTCGGGGTACTTCTGTTCCTGTAACCGATCGGCTCGAGCTCCTAGGCATGGAGTTGACAACCAGTCTCAACTTTGGTGCCACCATTGAGCACAAAGCCCAAACTGCGGCCAAAAAGCTGGGCATCCTAAATAGAGTGAAGCGATACTTCACGCCTGGACAGCTTTTAACCCTCTACAAAGCACAAGTCCGATCCTGCATGGAGTATTGCAGCCACCTTTGGGATGGCTCAGCTAAATACCAACTTGCCGCGCTTGACTCGGTGGAACACAGAGCTAAAAGGCTCATTGGCGACGTAAGACTGGTGGATGCCAAGCTTCACAGCTTGGCTCATCGCCGCAAGGTTGCCTGCTTGTCGGTCTTCTACAGATTGTACTTCGGGGAGAGTGTCCAGGAACTCCACGATCTCATCCCACCGGCCCCCTTCTACCATCGGACATCTAGACGCACTGCAAGTTACCATCCCTACCTTGTTGCTATTCCACCAATTCGCACTAAACGTTTCCAAACGTCTTTTATAATGCGCACAGCAAAGGAGTGGAACTCTCTGCCTGCGTCTGTGTTTCCGAACGCATACGACCCTAATCTCTTCAAAATTAGAGTGAACAGGCTTCTTCTGGGTAAGCTCGCTCCATCGTCGACTTTGTCTCTGTCATCTATGACCTAGACTAGAGTCAAGAGCAAACCCATATTAAATAATAAAAAAAAAAAATGAATATAACAATTCATGGCAGAAATATAATGAAACCGAAGTTCCATCAAAAGATTGTTTTTATAACAGCTTGCTCATGAAAAATATAACAGATCATGAATATAAACATGAACATACTGTTTGGAAATATTTTAATATTGGGTCAATTGGTGAATATACTGATCTATATTTAAAAAGTGATGTTCTTTTGCTATGTGACGTATTCGAAAATTTTAGAAACTTATGTTTGATGAATTATAATCTTGATCCTGCATATTACGTTACTTCACCTAGTCTGAGTTGGGATGCTATGCTTTTTTACACAGGCGTAGAACTTGAGCTGATAAATTATTTAGAAATTTATCAAATGTTAGAAAAAGGAATACGTGGTGGGCTAGCACAGTGCACTCATCGATATGCTGAAGCCAATAACATTTACTTACCTCAATTTGATGATTCCAAACCTTCAACATATTTAATATATCTTGACTGTAACAATCTTTACGGCTATGCTATGACTAAGAACTTACCCATATCAGATTTTTAATTTATGGAACATGATGATATTGGGAATTTTAATGTGTTTAACTACGGTTATATTTTAGAAGTTGATATGATGTATCCAGATAATTTACATAATTTACATAGTGACTTGCCCTTCGCTCCAGAAAAAATTATACCTATTGGTGGGAAGACACCTAAATTAATCGCTAATTTGTATGATAAATATAATTACATAATACAATTACATGTTCACTTGAAGGAAAGTCTAAGAAACGGTCTTGTTTTAAAAAAAAATCATAGAATTCTGAGATTTCGACAAGACAACTTTTAAAAAAAATATATAGACTTACCTAAACACTAAATTACGCCAAGCAGCTTCAACTCATTTGAAAAAGATTTCTTCAAGCTTTTAAATAACGCAATATTTGGTAAGACGATCGAAAATAAACGTAAACAGGTTGATGTTAAATTATTTACTAGATGGAATCACAATTGGAATAAAACAATAAGTCACTAAGTGCAGAGAAATTGATTACAAAACCAAACCTAAAAAGTATTTCGATTTTTAACGAAAATTTTATCGCAGTTCAACTGAGTCACGAAAAGCTTATTTTAGATGGACATATATATATTGGATTTACGGTGCTTGAATACTCAAAACAGCATTTGTATAAATTCCATTACAATTTTATTAGAAATAAGTATGGTGATAATGCCAAACTATGCTATACCGATACTGATAGCTTACTGTACTTAATACAAACACCTGATTTTTATAAAGATATGCATGATAATATACATGAATTTGATACTAGCAATTTCGATGTTAATAACCCTTATAGTATACCAAAAGTTAACGAAAAAGTACCTGGCTTGTTTAAGGATGAATTGGGGGGTGATATAGTCACGGCATTTATCTATTGGTTTAAGAGCAAAACTTTACTCCATTAAAACGCTAAAAACACAAATTTAAAAAGCTAAAGGAGTATTAACGCCGTCCGATCACCACCAGGCCCGGGTCGATGGCGCGTTGT
This sequence comes from Mamestra configurata, assembly GCA_002192655.3. Classification (NCBI taxonomy): domain Eukaryota; kingdom Metazoa; phylum Arthropoda; class Insecta; order Lepidoptera; family Noctuidae; genus Mamestra; species Mamestra configurata. The sequence goes on from NDFZ01005407.1 coordinate 581,654, forward strand.
GTTTCACGCGCGCCTCAAAGAGATGTCAGCATAAAAGACGGGGCTCGCTAGGGCCAGAGCCTGCCAGGATTGCGGACTTTGTTCGAAAGAGTCACCTCGGCCCTGGAACGCAAAGGGCTTTAGAAGGAACACGGATGGGTTTTAGTCAGTAAGAGTCTGACACGGCCTTCCGCTCCACCCAGAGCGGAAGAAGTCATTTGATGATTTCCCATACTTAAAAAAAAAAAGGAGTATTAAAGCCAGTTACAAAAAGTTTGAATACATCCAACTATAAAGAAGCATTACATAACAATGTTGAATTAAAGCGTAAAATTAATATGATCAAATCCATTCGACATGTATTATATTCACAAGAAGTTAATAAAGTAATTTTGAAAAGAGTTGATTACAAAATACAAGTTCAGTCGAATCAAATAAATACGCTACCGTGGTCATTGTGATACTGTCTTGTAAAAGCTTTAGGTGTAAAATATATATTTAATTAGTTAATAAGTAAAATTTATTTAAAAGTTTCATCAAACGGATATAAAAACTGTTTGTATTTGTTGTACGTTCTTTAAAACCCGTGTAGAGTACTAACATCATTTATGTATTTAATTCATGTATTTTTTTTAAGTATAGGTTAATTCATATCTGGCATATAACTTGTTTTATTATAATTAACTAAATAAAATACTTATTTAACTTTAAAAGTTGTTTTATTATTGTGTGTATCCATTAAAATAAAATAAAAAGTGACATAAACGTCTCAAACACTACTCAAAATGCTTACTCATTTGAAGATTAGAGATAAGCTTCCTAAACACCTTTTCAAAAAATAATGTGGAGTTATGAATTTAGATTGCTCTAAAAATCCTGGCTCTCATTGGGTAGCATATGTCAAATACAACGATTATATTGAGTATTTTGATAGTTACGGAAATCTTAAGCCTTCAAAGGAATTTATAAAATACTTGGGATCCAAAATTCACTATAATAATGATAATATTCAACGTGATCACCCTTTTAATTGTGGGCATCTGTTGTTTAAACTTTTTGAAGATTTTTTGGTATACTGAAGGAATAAAATAAACAGGATCTTCCGGAAAAGGTCAGTATAGAAGCATGTCTACTACCGTTACCCCTCTCCGGAAATAAATCGGAATTGGTTTCATTCTTTCAACCACCACTGCATTTGTCAGATCAATACGAGTGCGCTTTGATATACTTTGCAGTATTAAAATCAAGACCAAATATCCCCATTAATAACAGAGGTCTGTCTGTAATCAGAATCGGATGTGATCTTGTTCACGGTTTGTACTGCAACGGGTTACCAACTCATTTTATTCGTGAATTTGTGTCTGATACTACTCTAGGTCATCAGTGCATGGATATACCACAAAACGTTATTTACTTTCCAGTAAACAAAAACATAATTTCATCTATATCTGTTAAGATTGTAGATCAATTTGGTTACTGTATTAACTTTGGAGAGGAAACAGTTCAGTTACGTCTTCATTTAAGAAAAACAAAATGATAGTATATTATAAAAACACCCCAGAGAATGAAAAACATCTTAGTTTTTCTGCGATTGTTAAGGTGCAAAGACGTAAGAAAAAAGTTAAGAAATTGACTAAAGCAAATAAAGATTTTCTTAAAGCTCTAGGGTTTAAAGTATGAATATACTACAGATTACTGAATTACCGCACTTCAACACTTCGATCGAAAGTTATGAAGTCCATTCATACAATACCTACAATAGCAACTTTAGAGAAATCAATGAAATCAGAATTCCCATCCACCAGCAAGACATATACGTGCTAACATCAGCCAGTTCAATTTACGTCGAAGGACAAGCGAAGCTCTTCGGTAAAGATGGGAATCCAATCAAGAAAACTGTTACGTTCACTAATAACCCTGTTATGTCTTTGTTTTAAGACATCAGATACGAAATGAATGGTATTGAAACAGACCGCATAAAAAAATCTGGAATAACGTCAACAATAAAATCATACATCTCATTAAATGAAGCAGAAAATAAAGTTGCTGCCCTATTTGGGTTGGGTTGGACTTTGGAGGGATTTCAAAGTGATAGATATTTCAGTGCTGTGATATCATTAAACAAGGTTTTAGGGTTTGCAGAGGATTACAATAAAATAGTGATAAATTGCAAACATGAACTTATACTGAACAGAAGTAACAATAACTTAAATAGCGTTATTCTGAGTGACGATATTGCTCATTTTCAAATTGATATACAAAGAGTTCAGTGGAGGGTGCCACACATAAAAGTATCAGATCGAGAACGACTGTCACTTTTAAAACATTTAGAAAGAGACAAATCTATTCAGATGGCGTTTAGACATTGGGATTTATATGAGTATCCGGTACTACCTAAAACAAGGCTCAATATTGGGTCCTTTCCTCTTTTTAGTGTATATTAATGATTTTCTCCATCTTTTAAAAAACCAACCAAAGATGGTGTTATTTGCTGACGATACGTCCTTAATTTTTAAGATAGATAGACGTTCTACAAGTCTTGACGACGTAAATAATGCGCTACAGCAGGTCCAAAATTGGTTCACTGCGAATAATTTAGTATTAAATGGGAAAAAAACTAAGTGCATCAGATTTGCTTTACCGAATGTCAAAAGTAATACTTGCGACATAGTATTGGACAAAGAGAAACTTGAATTCGTCGAAGACACGGTTTTCCTAGGGATCACGCTTGACTCAAAGCTACAATGGGGTCCTCATTTAACATCTCTTGCAGGACGGCTAAGTTCAGCAGCATATGCTGTCAGAAAAATCCGTCAATTTACTGATATAGATACCGCGAGGCTGGTTTATTTTAGTTACTTTCATAGTATAATGTCTTACGGTATCTTATTATGGGGACGAGCTGCAGACATCGAGTCTATATTTATTCTGCAGAAAAGAGCCATCAGAGCCATATACCATCTTGGTCGGCGCGATTCCCTAAGGGAACTGTTTAAGGATATTAACATCATGACGGTACCTTGTCAATACATATACGAAAACATTATGTATGTTCGGAAAAATATTCATCTTTTTAATAAGATTAGTGATAGGCATAATTTTAATACTAGAAATAGGAATAAATTAGATCAACCCCGATTCAGATTGGCTAAAGTACACACTTCTTTTATGGGATATTGTATTAAGTTTTATAATAAAATACCACGTGAGATTCTCGAACTGAATGAGAAAAAATTTAAAACATGCATAAAACGCACTCTATGTAGACAGGCATATTATAAACTGGAAGATTATATCCTTGATAAAAATGCTTGGCTAAATGCCGGTCCTGCTCCACAGCCTCAGCCGCTTGGTTCCACTAGTTAGGTTTTATATTTGGAAGAGATGCTCACCCTCTTTTATGTCTAATAATAATACTATTCCGCATAATCTTATATTATGTTTGGAATAAACTTTTCTTTTTCTGTATTTTCAGATTGATATTCATAGTTTTATATAATTTAGAAGCAATTTTTATTTCAAGTTCTGTAAATGTGAGAACCCTGGACCATTATGTTAATAGATAGTTTCCTTGTTTGACATGAAATAGCAGGGGCAGTTGAGGGTGTGTCATGCTCACTCCAATGTCTCGCTGATGGTGGCGCGTGTATCGGATCATTCAGTTCCCTTCAAAATGGTTGAGCTGAATGGTGCTGATGCACGCGTCATGTTCGTGAACGGGCGCCGTCAGTGGAGACTGGTCATCCCTTGGTTGCCACTGCCTCATTTTAATATTTCATACTATAAATTGTTTTTTTTCTTTCTTTACATTGTTCTCATATATAGAAGCAACAAGGTTTATGTAACCAGGATTTTTGTAAACATAAAATGATTTAAAAGAGTGTCCGTGGAGTTTCTTGCACGTTCTTCTCCATAGAGATCTACGCTTGCGAACGTGCAAATAGCTTCATGTTTTTGACGGACTGACTTTGACAATTCAAAAGTACCTGATAATGGTTTATTTGAAATAAATGCTTTGACTTTGACTTTGACTTTGACTTTGAACCACAAAGCATTCTTGGTCAGTTAAAACTGCTTCTCAATTGGAAAAACCCAGATATGTCATTTTTTGTTTATAAACTAATTGAAAAAATAATAAAACTAAAGACAGTTCAGTATTCGATCATTGTAAGTAACAAACGTTAGGTAGGTACGCTCTTTTTGAATTCACAATATTATCCATATGAACCTTTAGTTTTAAAGTTTTCTGAGAACAAATATAGTATATTATACGAAATGTTTGTGAAATTTCGTCAGTCGTATTACAACTGTCCAGTAGTTGCGTTGCTTGACCTAAAGGAGTTCAAAAAAAAGCCCCTCTCTTTATCTTAGACTGATCAAGACAAAACGATAGCCTGAAAACAGGTCCTGTAGACGTGAGGTTGGAAATTGAATGTTCTACAGCAATCCCAGATAAGACGACTGCATATTGTTTGATTATAAACAACCGACTTGTGTAATATAAACCTTTGAGTAACATACTGCGCAGGTTATCATGACTGCCATTGTAGATGTTCAAGGGTTTAAAAAAGAAACAAATTAATTTATTATTAAAGAAATTGGCATATTATGTAATAACAAAGTCGCAGTATTTTTAATTAAGCCACCATTTCCATTTCACCATTTAAAACGAAGCGAGAAAAAAGACAAGTCACTTGGATTGAACGTAATAGAAAGATATACTGGAGTGAAGGATTTGTGTCTTACTCAAATCACCAGAATTTGATCATAGATATTTTAAGAGATAAAATTGTTTATACTAAAGGTTTAGAAAAAGTGTTGTGGTTAAAAAATATTTCGAAAAATAATAACAAACAATTTAGAAGATGAAGGTTGTCCTAATTTATTAAGCTTGTATAATAAATATGAACATTCTCATGATATGTATAGTTGTATTTATCATAATGCAATATGTGCTTTAAAAAATGTAATATGTTTAAATAAATGGTGTATAGATAATAAATTTTTGAAATAAATATTTTCTTGTATAATTTTTCAAAATTGGGTATGTTACTCAATTTTCAAGTATCAGTTCCCTATCAACACCAATCCCGTCTAATGTTAAACGTTATAAGATGCTGACAACAGCGGTGCGATGCCATTATAGTATTTTATTATCTGTATCAATAACTAGAAAGCGAGTAAGCAGACTATGTGTCAAAATAAATACAATCCTCGATATGATAATGATGATACATATGATACATATAATACATATGATACATATAAAAAACGTGAATTTTCATTTGGTCATGATTGGGCAACGGCTGATTCAAGGAGAAGATTGGTGATGGAAATGGCTGACGCTGGATTTTTTTATTGTGGAAATGGTGTAAATGATAAAGCAGCATGTTGCTCATGTGGAGGTGTTATATTATAGAAGATTGGAAGAGTTACGATGATCCCTGGTTGCAACATGCTATACATTTTCCTCAATGTTTTTATTTGAACGCTGTGAAAGGAAAATATTACATTAATAACTGTCTGAAACAGTTACTCTCTTAGAATATGCGCCATTGTATCGTGCTCCAAAATGAGTCGATTAATATGTACCCCTATTAGAATGTTTGTGTACCTACATGATGCCACGTTGCACTTAAAATGAGTCAAATTTGTGTATATATTATAGGAGCGTCGTGCATCACAGCAATCCAACTCTGAACATTGCAGTGGAAAGGTTCAATTTTATACTATCTCCTAAATAAATTACTAAATTTATTTATATAATGTTTCACTCAGTGAAATCTAATTTAGATGGAATTCGTAAAATGATTTGCAAGAATGCTAGGGGTGAGATAATTTATATTCAAGATATGCACTATCTTGAATATAAATTATCTTACCCCTAGCATTCTTGCAAATCATTTTACGAATTCCACCTAGAAAAAATAAATTGAGCACTGGTGAATTAAAACATCAGGATAATGATATAACCCTAACAAAAGATTTATTTTATCAGAAGGTGGAAGATTCAGTGAAATCTAACTTGAAAAATACTCACCACCTCATTCGTCAAAGTTGGCAACAAACGAGTTGATCATAAAAAATCGATTGAGAGTTCGTCAAAGACTAGTTGGGAGTAATATATCGACAGCAACAGCAAATTTCTTCCAACAGGTGAGTGATACAGCACATGAGTTAGTTTTACCTGCATTAGAAGATATTGATTGCTACCAGATACTGCCAGGAAATGAAATTTGTTTCATATAAATTGTGTCAAAATTTCTCTTGCTTCAGTGAAGCAAGAGAAAGTGATCCAGAACCCCAAAATAAACTCAAAAATCAATTTATAACAAAAATATATAATGGTTCTAAGGTGGAGGACGAAACATTTTATGATACCAGATTCTGTCTGAAGATGAAATTTTTGTCCCATCCATTGTTTCAGAACACAAATATATGTATTTTCAAATTAAAATTATTAGTTATATTTAATAAAAAACTTATGACACCGTTAAGATCAATCGCACATTTTTGTACCTTGGATCACTATCCATTTAGAATGTAATGTATAAGATTAGAATCTATTTTTCGATGCAATAAACAGCATACCTATTCTAAATTCTAATAGTAGACCATCAATGCATCAAACAAGATTTCGTATATTTGAATATATAAAATGATGACGTAAATTGGGTGTTTCTGGATCTCTTCTGATCCAGAAACCCCAATTTACACCTACAAGCCCCAACCAGGAGGCCAATTCCACTAATTTTAAAACGTTCACATTCAAGTCGCAATCTCATCTCAATCTCAAAACGACAAAAACGGTATTCTACTAAATTTAAAAGGACAACCAATTTGAAGTTTCATGAGATGATATTGCGAAAAGAATTTGACAAAAAAATGTACTAAAACGGTATTCTGCTAATTTTCAACCTGAACGCCATTTGACATTGATACATTAAATGGTATTCCGGTACATATAACAACGTCAAAACTGAAGTAACCATGCGATTATTTTGAGATCGAAAGTTGAAGAAAAATTTTAGCGTTTGCAGACTCAAATTCCAAAATTTTTCTCTATTTAATCCTTCATAACATCATGAAATCCAAGATTTATTAAGTAAAAACTTTTTCAGTAACGCTACCATAAATGATTCCGTGTTTGTGTCGTGAAACAATATAAAACGTGGGGGTTCAGCCTATGGAGGTATTTTATATTCACCGGGCTCCGTGTAGACCGTGCATCGATGATAAAAGGACGTAGCAAACGCAGCACTAGCTGTTGTCAGTATTGTCGGCTGCGTCGTTTCACATTAGACGCATATATTCCACAAGCGAACATGCGTTTGAAAAAAATTACAGACTCACTAAGCCGTACCGAAATGGAGCCGCATATCCATAAAGATAGGCAAAGGAATGGACTGGGTGTTGCAGCCAAGTTAAAACTTATGTTAAAAGTCACTTTGTAAACAAACAAGCATATTACAAATTAGAAGATTACATTCAGGATAATAATGCTTGGAAACATGCTGGTCCTGCCCCATAGGACAATCAAGGGTGAAGACAAAATCAAACTGGTTGATTTATGTATTAACTTTATAGATATACTGTTTCTTTTTTGTGTTTTTATTTTTCTGTTGTGTGTGTGTGAGTACACACTGTTTTATTAATGGTACCTCTGCTGGTAATACTTTGTTCCTATAAGTAGCACACTCTGAGTGAATCTTCCTCACATAATATTAAATTAAATTTTGTATACCAAATTTTGTAAAATCATTATTTGAAAAGAGTAAGTATGGAGTTTCTTGTTCGTTCTTTTCCATAAGAATCTACCTTTCCGAATGGACAGTAGAGCCACTTTATTAATGTAATATTATTATTTTACTGAACTGTAAATGATGACGTTCAAAAGTGCCCTTTAATGGCCTAATTGAAATAAACGTTATGACTTTGACTTTGGCTTTGAAGCCAAGGTTGGTCTACTAAGTGCACATTGTTATTCAGAAAATAAAGGCAGCGATGGAGCTATATCTTAAGGATCTTCTTCAGCACCATTATTCAGTTTAGAGTTTGGAAACCATTGCGTGCAGCGCGAGTCGGTAGCTCCTTCAAGGCTAGGCTAGTAACATAAAGGATCAAAACTACATTCCTTCAGATTCTTACCTATGTAGCAGGATAAACCAGTCCTAAACCACCCATGTGTGATCAAAACACAAGCGAACTTCCCTGTGCGAAAGGAAGTTCGGGATAAGGCTGGAACTGAGAACTTTATATAAATAGTACCTATGCGATATGAACTATGGAGTTAAAATTAACTTTATGATTCACTTACTATGTTTATACTTAATGTTCTCCCTTTCAGATTCTATACTTATTTGGAGTTCCTCGGGTATAGATAACGAGTTTATTTCTGCATCATAAGACCATCTGATGGAAAGCATAACCAAGATGAAAACCAAAATGGAAACGAAATGTTTACAAATGCTCTAACTCGGTGTTTTTACAAACACAATAAACATATTTACTTTTGGTGGTCACTTTATAGTTCTCGTTTTAGTTCTTTAAGGCCATAATTTTACACTGCTAACGTAGGTACCTATTTAGGAAATAAATACATTTCTAACACTCATACCTACGTGGTGCCTAAATCGCTCTGTCGATTGTCTCACGTTTGGATTTTAGATTCTAAACCAAGGCACATTCTTAAAAACATTTCTTAAAACTGAGGACCATGCTTTAGAGGGAACGAACTAAAGCATCAAGGAAGTTGCTACTGGCGGGTGTTTTTGTGGGCTGTGATGTAAACTTTGACGTTCAAAAACTGCTAGCACTCGGCCTAAAAATAAATTAAGTAAGTACTTAAAAAGCCTCAAAATTAATTACTGGTTTTAACTTATTTGATTTTGAACCTAATCGTAGTATGTAGGTATGTGTTACATTGGACAAGTAATCATATTTCAATTTTATTATAAACGCGAAAGTTTGGAAGGACTGATGAATGTTTTTACTCTTACACACATAAAGTAGGAAGAAGATACAAATGAAATTGGCGCCTACTAGCAGCTGAATAGCAACGAGTTGTGTTCATCCGTGAGGTTTCTACATTATATTTCATGGAGTTTTATCGTGTTGTGGTTTTATAACGTATAATAGCACCATATCCTTTGATTCACAACTTTCTTGCACAATTTTAGCTGCTCTGCTCAACTTTATGTAAAAACTACTTTATATTGAAACAGCTTAAAGCTCAAAGTTATTTCGACGGTTTCATTTAGCATTATAAAATCAGTAAATAAAGACATGCATATGTCGCAGCCAAATACCTAGTAAAATACGCCACTTTATATAGTGGCTGGCTGTTTCAATAATCGGAGCCGTTTTGTATAACAATAGATAAACGTTCAGCTGATTTTCATTGCAATCTTTTCTGCAAAAAGGTGGCTCACGCTCATGCTGCAAAAAAAACACGCGATAATGTTATATTGTAGAATGAACTCACTGACTTCTAAAATGTTTTCTTTTACCACGGTTTTTCACTTATCTGCATTAACATAGGTACATAGCAATTATCTAGCTGCAAATTAAATTCGTAGGTCACACGTTTTCGCGTTTTATTATTATTTCACATTTAAGTTTTTATTCGAACCGTTAAGGCGTCATTCTTATACGAATAATTTGCTCGGCGGCGTCTGTTGGTGCGATCGGGTTTGTCGTGCATATTAACGCGACGATCTTGTATTCACGCGATGATCGCGTTGTACCTATTAGGCTGACGCCTTAACAGATCGAGTTAAACGTGTCAATATTAATATTTTTACGGATAAAATTACTTTAATTGATGACAATTTTATTGTTATGGTAGACAACAACAAATTGAAATTATAGGATTTACAAAGGCGATTCATGACACGCTAAATTGCCTAGATACATGAAATTATGACATGCGAATTGAAGGATGTGATATTCCGACTAAACGCTATCCGCCGTAATATAAAACTATTTTTAGAACGTTTACCGTCTCCGTTTTATGAACCGGATAGTCTCTATGTAATGAGGCGGATTAAAATTTTTGACTGCCACGTGTTGTAAATCGTACGTATTGGTATTTTTTACCAACGAAAACGGTTATTTTAACCATTTGCCAAATAAATAACTAGCCCATGCGGTATAATATCGAACTTTCATTTTGTGGGACTTAGTTCAAACCCCTCTTTTATTCAATGTTTTGTACAATTTTCCTCTTTGTTTGTTTAAAGAAAGAAAATAAAAATGTTTAAGTATTTTTTTCTGTTTTTCCAAACAATCTGACAATGTTCGTAAATGTTTGGTATATTCTTTGTTCATTTCTTACTTTTTTAAAGTTCACAAATACCTAGGTATAGTACAAATATTAATAAGATGATTATTTAGGACTTTATATTTCTTTCTGTAGTAGCCCAGCCGCCAGCGGCAACATAGCCTTTTTATAAGCCTTTAATCATGAAGAAATGTAAAAAGAAAATAAAACATAGCAACGTATGGCCGGGCACTACTAGTTGCTAATGAAATCGGAGAGGCTCTAAATGTGGAGAATTTTTATTTTTAAAATTATTCTTTAACCGTTAATAGCATCTGGTTATGCTTTTAATGAAGTAACGAACATTGCTCGTACATTGCAACGTTAGGCATTTCAAACTCAGATAGTTGGTAATTTGTTCAGTTTTATGATAGAGCCGCCATTCTGACATCAGATTGGCGACTCACATACTTTTTCTAATAACTCTGGTTTTAAAATAGTACATTGCTTACAATTTGACATACATTCCTCGTACATTGCTCTCACGCATATAGCATGACCAAACACCCGCCGTTCTGATGCACACCATAATTATAGTAAGGTGGTCGAGTCTCATTCCTTACTGGACAGTCAAACGCCGAAGCTCAATTTGATGAAATCGGGGTTTGACCAATGATAACGGGGCTCGTATTTCTGTTGTAGGGTTTAAAGGAACCTAACATGAATGGCATGACGGGAGCTAAGTTCGCTTGCTCACTCTAGCTCCCGTCATACCAATCGAACCTAACCTATCCGTGTCAGGGTGCCCTAAGCTCCCTGTGCCCTATGTACTACTACTTGGCTAGGCAAGTCATAAACCGAAAGAATACCGCAAAGAGTTAGGCTCGCATGCAAAAACCTGTTTAAAATACAACAAGTGCAGTACAAATCGATGTTTGACCGCATTTGCCTTAGTCGCTTCTAGGATAGCAGGGAGCTCACTATAATTATGAAGGGACATATGACACTAAATAAGTGCCATTGACCACCGGGGTGGTAAACGCCACTAGGGGGGGAATAAACGGAATTTGCAAATGGCGCCACAGGCGCGTGGTGAAAATTAGAACTACATCTTTCGCCTCATGTTCTTTTTAGTATTAAAATGAGACAAAAGCGCTTTCAAGGAGGTTTGATCATTCAGCTTATTTTTTCCAATCATGTGAAACACCGTAGTAGAATTTTTATATTTTTAAATTTTAATTAAAAAAGCCGTAAAGAACAGCACGGCGCTCTTACAATGAAGAGTGCGGTAAAATAGGTACACAGATGAGAGTACCTATTTTACCGCACGTTCTATTGTATGGTTCGTAATTTTTAACTTTCGATCAATGTATACAGGCTTCGTAGTTTGTAAAAACCAATTTCCGCACGTGTGCCATACAACGTTGTTCAACACATTTGCGAGAAAATAGAACATTATAGGTAATAGAACAAACTTATTTTTTCCTGTAGGTAATGTGAAACTCCTTGGTAGAATTCTTATATTTTTTCATTGTTATTCAAAAAAACCGTAAAGAATACGCACGGAGCTTTACAAACAGGAGTGCGGTAAAATAGGTACCTACTAAGATGAGAATACCTATTTTACCGCACGTTCCATTGTATGGTTCGTAATTTTTAACTTTCAGTCCACAATATTTCTCGAACCGATTCGGAGATATTATAGACTATCAAATTTTGATGCGTAAAATAGTATTCCAAATGTTCAGTTGGTTGGAGTTTGCCATTTTCCGGTGACATAGCTATCACGGTTCATGTGATATAGCCTTGTGACAGACGTACAGATAGACGGACAGCGGATTCTTAGTAATAGGGTCCCGTTTTACCTTTTGGGTACGGAACCCTAAAAACCGACCAAGAACGTGTCGGGCCACGCGCAGTGTGGGATTCCCTAGTTGCACGTCACAACTGCCGACTTTAAACGAATAAATCTAAAAAAATCGAAAACTAATGGTGCTTTTGGTTTGATTTTAAGAATGTATTAATTGAGTTCACGGTTCAACAATTCAAAACGTTTAAAAGAATTTGTATGAAATTTTCTATCTTCAACTACATTTTATATGTTGGTCGATTATTACTTTAGCTGTGATAGTTTTCCTTTTAAATTTGTTATTATATGCTTCTATCATGATTTTTCGTTTTCCCAGACAATCATTTAGCTTG
>NDFZ01005407.1:594142-610415 GCA_002192655.3 Mamestra configurata
GGGGTGTCACTTGACTCTAACAAATATAGCTTAATATTTCGCGAACGAATCCTTGAATGGAAAATGGTTGTCACACACCCACAATATTTTTAAACGACCTATCCAACAACATGTTTTCTAAACCCTAACACGAAACGGCGAAACTTTATAGTAACCCTTGTTGACTACGAAACCCTACAAGGATATCTATGGTTACTGGCGGCCACAGCGGCTTTATTCCTGACCTATAATGGAACTTCCGAGCTAGGATTTTCTGCTCCTTTATGCCCTCTTGTGTGACTGGCATATCGTCGGATATGTCAGTCATAATAATTCGTAGGATAGGACCGAAAAATTCGTAGCACAAAGCCATGTCAGACCGCCATTAACGACATGATAAATTGTAGCCGTGTTGGTGGTTTTACTTCAAGGTTATCTTGTTTATTTTCTAATTCTGACCTCCTTCTTTCTTAAAAAACTTTCACCTGCAGTTGTGTACGTAAACGCGTGCACAGCTGCGTGTAAGCTTTAAAATGAAATGATATGACAGACCCATGAACCTCTCGATTTAGGACACCCTAAATCGAGAGGTTCATGGTTCTGTCATTTCACAAGCGCACCCTGGGAAGTGAGTCCTCTTATAAACCTTGCTGTGCTACCACGGCATCCTTCTTTCTTTAAAACCTTGCCATCTGCAGCTGTGCACGTGTCTCCTAAATCGTGAGGTTCATGACTCATTTCAGAAGCGCACCCTGGGAAGTGAGTCCCCTTATAAACGTTGCTACCACGGCGTGAGTTCCTCTTTGCTCATAACTTAATGAAAGCTGTATGGCATGGTATGGCTAAGGTTGAGGGTAAATGATCAAGATGCCGTTACCTGATTAGATGACCAGACCAGATACAAAAGTATTCTGCCATGTCCTCCAACACCGCCTTACGACGTGCTAAAGACTGGGAGAAGTAAGGGATAGAGATCCACATCTCAGAGCCGGAAACTCCAAATGGACACGACTGTGAGCCCTGACGAGAACCTACAACTGAGAAGAGAGAGAGTACTTATGTTGGTGGGATAGGCTCTTATAGAGATTTGTTGTTAATACTTTCACATGGTGGAGTACCCATTACATTTTTGTAAGAAGAGTTGCACTTCTGTGAGGCAGAGGCTAATTGGATCTAGGCTATTGTATAATTGGACATCAGATTTAACTGTTTGAAAACTTGGTGAAACTTTTTTTTTGAAAGTTGCAATGTGCATGGTTCAAAAAGTTTCTCATACCTACATCATAGGTGAGTTCTAAACACACTATCTTGTTTTCAACGTTCCAAGTACCTTCCGAGTCAATATCTAAACATTTTGCCCGTGTAGTATGTTTGTATAGTCTCACATTGGAATGATTTGTCGCAGGCTCGCCATGTAATATGGATTTTAAAACAAACTCGGCGCGCTGGTGCTAGGCGGCGACGTCGCGCGCGCGCGTGACCGCACGCTACGGCCGCTGCTCCCCGCATCCGAACTAAATTACTTTTAACATTAATAAACCATATTGCTCTAATTTACTTTACTTTCTCCTTCTTTTAATAAGCCCTTGGAAAAACTCCCGGGTAATGTGTACCAGTTGTTTTTTACGTCGCCCTGATGTCGGGCGGTTTTTTTCTGTTGCGATTTTTTGTGTATCTAATTGTTTTGTGGGAGCAATATTGACACAATGGACACGATGGATGATAAGGACAGAGCACAGGCCATGCTACTGGCAGAGGAGGAGATCGCCAGGGTACGTACTGACGCGTGGTATGTGGAACGCACGCTAGCGTTCGTGCTCCGTTCCAGCCGATATTTATGACTTGCGATCGTCGTTTCCACACATACTTTAGAAAGTAGAAAACTTTTGAAGGCAGCCATAAAGATTTTAATTTGATTCGCTCTCATATTCGTATTGAATCGGTGGATCTGTATAGAGACGTCATCGATGTTTGACGCAACTCAAGCGGTTATGGTGTAGGTATGTAATCTAATCAGAAGAGAAGTTTAGAAGTTTACTATTTAAAATACATAAATCTGACGTAACTCAGCATTCACTCCTATTAACACAGATTCAGGAAGGATCTGCAAGTTAAGGTGCTTATTTAATTCTGATTTGAGAATATTACGTCTCAGTTCGATAGGATTCACCCACAATGGACGCTGATTAATTGCAGCAATGATTAATTATCGACCTATTTGAAATTGCTTTTATGTTCGAGGCTGTATCTTTCAAACTACAATTTATCGTGAATGTCCCATTCATTATTTTTAAACGAATTTGTTAACAATTTATTGGGAAATTAAGAAACCGTTATTTTTTTAGCAACACTTTCGCATGACAAAGTGTCCAATGTATTAAAAAAACACGTCACTAGAATTTTCCTATAATCACTATGATAGTAATAATGGTATGTGAAAATTACATAAAGATCCCGTGTGTCATAGAGTTAGTTACTTGCTTTCTCAAAAAGTTTAGGATTCACTGCAAGTTTTTGCCAGGATAGACAAGTTTAGTTTAAAGATTTACATGAGATTCACTAATTCATCAGTTCCTCAGAAATAAGGCATAGAAAATTATGAATAAAGAGCATACTTTTGTACTAAATCTGTACATGTATTCTGTCGATCCAAAAGTTTCCTGGTATTGGTATTTTTGGTTTTTTATATGTATAGAAATGATTGACAAGCATCTGCTCAGATATTCATGAATAGTAGTGTATGTAACTTATTGACATTTAAAATGATTCAGAAGTATTTGGTCACCTTGTCTGCTACAATACATATATCTGGCGACTGTATCCATAGAAGAAAGTTTGTGTAAAAAAAATGTATTTTAGATGTACATTTTGTACAATAAAGTGTATTCTATCTATCTGTAATTCTAGTGAAAGTAGGTACACAGCTAGGATTTGGTTT
Organism: Mamestra configurata; assembly: GCA_002192655.3. NCBI lineage: Eukaryota > Metazoa > Arthropoda > Insecta > Lepidoptera > Noctuidae > Mamestra > Mamestra configurata. Next base: position 597,060 of record NDFZ01005407.1, read on the forward strand.
CGTAGATTAGCCTCTAATTACCTACGGTTTAGACTGGATTAATCAAGGAGCAAAATATATTCCACATAAAACCCATGTTTGTCACTGCCTATGCGATTTTTTAGGGTTCAAAAATTAAACTGGCTCTTTAAACTGTTACTCGGCACTGGACCAGGCGGCGCGCGGCGGCAGTGCTATGGGAGTAAAAAAAACAGTTAGGAGTCTATATCTTCAGAAGACTTTACCCTCGGGTGATTGGTATTTGAGTGCGTACCTTCAAATCGCATGTTTTACGTTAGGTTAGGTTAGGTGATTCATTGATTATGCAACGATTTTGACCCTTGTAACTTGGGGTCCAAATTGGGTTGTTTTTGAGTAATTATTGTAAACTTGCGGAGATTTCTTTCGGAGGTTCCGCACTTGTGGAGGAGGAGACGTAATTCCGTTACAATTAACCCTATACACGTGTACATCATCCTGACCGGCCGGTCCATTCTGTGAATATCTCACCATGAAAACTTAGGCGGATAGAGCTTGAAGTGAGTGGTCATTCCACCTTGATCGGATGAACTGAGAGCTCATTTTCACTTCACCTGTGCTTAAACGAAGAGATTTTTACAGAATCGCACTACTAAGTTCAATGTAACTTGGGGCCGGTGCAACATATTTCTTCTTTCATTCTTCATCGTCAATTCCGTCACGCTATCATCATTCTTTTTCCATTTCATTCCACTTACAATACACCCATTTTCAGGGTTCCGTACCTCAAAAGGTAAAAAAAACACCCTTATAAGATTACTCTCTTGTCCGTCTGTCTGTCCGTGTGTCACCACCGATTTTCTCAGAAAAGGGTGGACCTAGCAAGTTGAAATTTATACCAGATACTGAAGTCTATAGTCCCTATTAGGTGTATAAGAATCATGGTCCTGACTCAACACAATAAAAAGATATGGGCTAATTTAATATGGGATAATTTTCGCAAATATTGTAAGAACCAAAACTTTACTTAATTTTCAACTTTTTATGTAAAAAAATTTATATAAAATCAGTTAGTTTACCATTTTTGGTAAATAATTATAATAATTTAAGATTTCATGGTTTTCCTATCATTTAATTTACTAAGTTTCTTAGGAGAGATTTCATCCTTATAATTGATCCTAACGATCAATGCAATAAAAGTACAGGGTGTAATTTTTACAGATTTTAGTCGGTTCAATTCCCGGGTGTGGCAAGCGAATTTTCGAAAATCTTTGAATGCAGTTTTCTTTCTATTCAAAAATAAAGGAATGTTTTCTTTGAGTAAAATTTTCTATCTACAGTATTAGGAGTACTTGCCCTTCAGGTGGCATTACAAAATTCCACCCTGTATATAAAAATAAATCCCTATTTCCTTCGGTCACGGCATCACGCGTGAACGGTTAAACCAATTTCGTTAATTCTTTTTTTGTTGTGTTTGTTATTGTCAGAAGGCTCTTATGAAGAAAATTTTACATCCGGGCGAAGCTGGGGCGGGCCACTAGTTTAAAATGAATTTGTGCAAAAAATCCAGATCTGTTTCCTTTTTGTAGAATCCAGAGCCGTTTTCACAGTTCCTAAGGACAGTATGTTTAAAACATTTTTTAGTTTAAATCGCAACTATTTCTTTTCTTTTTTATGAGTTGTTATAGGTATCAGTTATTGCTAAAATATAACAGTTCGGGTCGCACTTCGAGGTAAAGCAACGCTTGCCGAGCTCGGTTCGTGGATGGGTGACCATCGAAACATTCTGAATCACTCGTTGTCATTTGAACATCTTTGACAATCGTTACTTATCAGTCAACGACTGTCAAAGATTGATGAAGATTGAGATTGATGGTGTCAGATTTTCACACCAGTCTTGCTAACATTACACTTATTACACTGTTATTGGGTTTGGCGTCAAATAGGCAGACGCTCCATTTACTAGTACTCCATTTATCAATACTAGTACTCAGCCGCATGCGATTAAACTGAAACCCGACCAGTTGGGAAAAGACTAGGAAGAATTCTGTGGGCTATTTTGATACCGGGCAAAAATACTGCATGCAACATAACGCTTTGTTTATCACTCGGGTCTACCGTCGAAGCTCGAGATCTGTATCAGGAGGTTGGGAATCACAATGTACTTAGTAATTGGCACAAAATGCTACATTGAAACCCATAACGACTATTTAATCGTAATGGTCTTGTCATGTAATCGATTCGTCACTGCTATTTAGACCTTTTGGGGTCCAAATGTATTCAAGACGCAATTTTAGCAAGTCAACAGAGAGGCAGGATAAGTTGAAAAATGTTTGAATTACCAGACCAGTTACTTCTAGTTAACTAATAGAACGTTGCTGTATTGGAGTAGTTTTGTAAAACAGACAAAATACGCGATATGCAAATTGCGATTTTTAGCTTACGTATAAGTAGAATCTACATAGTTATTTTAGCCCTGGATTTGGTTCCTCGGGCAAAAGATTAGTATACACCACTTATCTGAAACTCTTAAGGTTATAAAAGTACAATTGAATGCGTTAATTCTAGGAAAAACATGTTTTTTTTATAACTTGTCGTCAACAAGGAATAAACCACGCGTACTCGTATGTTTCAAAAAGTTTCTGAGGATCGATGCCTGTAACAGCTTTGAGGTTCATAAATGTACCTTGTTGTAAACACTATTTCGACTTAGTGATGTTAGACATTAAACATGTGTCGTAGCAATATGTGTCGTTAATGTGTATGTAGAACATGAATTATGTGTAACATATGGTTGATACGCGTTTATCGCTCTAAAAGAAAAGAGGGTTCTTCTCATATTTAAGCAATTACATAATTTCATTTGACTACAATCATGTTACTAGTCAGTAATTCAAGTATTGACTAAGCGTTGTTTTTATTCGTATTAAAAATAAATTTTATTCTCCAAAATATGATAGTACTTGACTACTTAATTAAAACAATGTCTACTTAACTCTACTTGAATTTAGTCAAGTGAGTTTAGTAGACATTGCCCTGGTTCCTTAAGTTTTCTCGAAATCCTTCGGACACAATAGACACCATTCCATTGGACACAAGCTGTAATGAGAGTCAGTCTCACTCACTCGTACTTATTTCATATTAGATGAACGTCGTGATTTTATACTTGGTTTAGTTCTTACTTTAATTACTAAGGGTATAGGCATACATATTTGCCAAATCGTGACAGTGAATTGAGCTTTCACTAGATTTCGCTACCTTTTGTTTGACTGAACAATGATCTTAATCAAATCAACGATACACCTGATGACATATTAACAAACAGTATTAACTAAAAATTGAAATACTCTTCATTCAGTCAAGTCCTAGACCAAGTTGTAATTTAAACGTTTTATAGCTCTGCGCAAAAATTGCAATTTTGAAGGAACAATCAAAGTCTACCCACACTACGAAAGAAACAAATATAACAAAAAATCTATGCATGCATGTCTATACCCTATTCAGGTTTGATGGAAAGTAATTACCCACCGCTCCACCCCCATAAACACCTCGAAGGAATGTTTTGTCGATAGTTTTACACCTACCGGCTTTAGTATCTCTCATATGGACAGTTGAAATCGCTTATACGTACATTTGGTGCTCAATTTTGGAGATAAACCTGTAAATTAGTGATAAAGAGACAGTTACATCTATTAAATGCTAAAATTCATGTGCAGTTGTCTAGTTGGAAGTGTGTCTAGTTGATAATATGAAGAAAATGCAAGCAGCAGTAAGTGCTATAGAAAAAGCTGAGGCCAGAGAGCTCTTTGAGAACCAACTGCGGTATGCCTTCGTGAAATACGACCATTTTGACGACGATGAGGAACATTCCGAGGTATTTAACTTCATTTGTATAGTAAGCTAGCCATTAAAACTCGATTATTTAAGGTTGATATTGAACTTAATCGGTGCGGCTGTCTTTATGTTGTTTTGCAAGCGATGCTAGGTAGGTATTGTTATATTGGCTGGGTAGTCTAGAATGTAAATTATGTAGATATGTATCTAAGTGATACTGCGGCTGTTGTAAGAGGCAAAAAGGCTCTGCATCTCAGAAGCAAATAATGTGGGCCTGAAGTGTACAACTAGAACATCTTCGTTTTGTCTTGTATCTCTTGGCATTTATGTACTACTAGCACTTCGCCCACACCTTCGTCCGCGCGGATTTAATAAGTACTCCACAAACTTCAATGCCTAACCCCTTTAAATGGTCAGTTTTCGAAAATTAAGCATCACGATTTTCATTAATTACCCTGCCTTTTCTGTTGTTGATTCTGTGGTCTCACGATCAGCGCAACTGTTCACCCCGTTCACCCCCTCAGGGGTTGATTATGTAAAAATTGTTAGATCGATTTCAATTATCCTACTTTTAGATTGTTCATACCAATTTCCACGTAAATTGCATCAAGCAATAAATGTCCTCCCCTAAAAACTTCATCACCCCATTTCACTCCTTAATAGGTTTATTTTCGAAAAATCCAAACATTTGATAGTCTTATTTTTTATCGAAATCATTTATATTGCCGTGCCGTGCTTAATGCCGTGTTTCAACTATAGAGGTATGCGGTTCAGAGAGTAAACTCTCGCACATCTCCACTGAAATGGGAGGATCCTCCAACCAGACGGTTGTTGTGTCGGGTGGGCAACTGCCCGATGGTTGATATTCAGACTGTTATACATGTTCAAATCGCATGGAGAACTTTGCTTGCGCGATGCAGGATTTCGTTGTCAGTTCGTCGCTGACAGGGTAGATGGCATTGTGGTTCTTTTTGTTGCCGTGCAAATTTCGCTTCTTAGTTTTTCATGTGATGGCATGCCGCTGCACAACTTCATTGGACAGAGCATTAAAAACAAGATTCTGCCCAGTTCGCTGAAACCACAACTGTTTTCTTACTTGGAGCATTTTTATACGTGTTGTAACTTTTAAACGAAAGATCCGATTTGAATAATTTAAAGTGTAATTTATACATACATAATCGATCTTCATTATAAAATCATCTTAATGGGTAAGGATTAAAATCATGAAACCAAAATCATCACTTTTCAATTCCACCCGGGTTTTATTGAATAATTGGAACGAAAAACGGTCATTGTGACTTAACCATAATAGTTAGACAATAGTTAGACACCCTCGCGGACTTTTTTTATAGGTAATAATGAGTAGTTTAATCAATCAGCGGAGAATCAACACTGCGATTTAAAAATGACGTCATTTGCACAACACCATCTACCGTAGAACTCCTAGAAATTCGAGGCGATGGGACCGAGAAATCCAAGAATTCGAATTTATTTGATGCCCTGTCCACTAAAGTAGGTAATAATGAGTAGAGTTCAATAACAAAAGAGTTCAATAATAAAGAGTAGAGTTCAATAATGAAGGAGAACAATAATGGTTCTCACTTATTCTTTAGATAGAGAGGGGATATTTAATTGGTAACATAACCTCACAAAATTTGATATGAATTTTAACTTTAAATAAAATGAATTTCAACGTGAAGAGTAGGAGCATCTGATAAACCGCGGGTAAAACCGCGGTGCGCAGCTAGTATGTATATAAAAATAGCCTATGTGTTAATCCAGGGTGTCAGCTTCTTGCATACCAAATTTTATCAAAATTGGTCCAGCCATTTGCGTGTGAAGAAGTAACAAACATACACACACTCAAAAACTGTCGCCTTTATAATATTAGTGTGATTATAGTGTGATGTGAAATTACTAATTTATTCAAACATAAAAATCAAAAAGCTAGAGGGTTTAGTTTTCGCTTGATTAGAGGGATTAGATCCCGAAAGACTCCGTGGTATCTACTACTTAACATAAAATGTAACTAGTTCTTTTTCATCTAGTTCAAAATATCAAATGTCTGGTATTCTCACTGACTGCTCTCCACTTTGAGATCAAACCTATAAAGTATAAGTGAAATAAAACGGCATCTCATACTGTAGCAAAACTACAATTGAAAGGTCTTAATTAATAGCCAAGAGCCAATCCCTTTTCACATGATTTGCACCGTCATGAATCATGGTTTTAAATCGAGTTTTTACTGTAATGTATAAGATAAGACATTATCAGCCTTTATCAGTAGAATCGAGATCCATCTTGAGCATTGCCCCAAAATATGCTGCTACGAAAGCGCTACGAATTCTTTCTTAGACTGCTACGAAAACCACCGTCGTAGCGGCCGTAGCCGCATGGCGGAATCAGCTAAGAAAAAGCTAGAGACGCATATATTAATTACTAGTTGTGCCCCCGACTTCGTTCGCGCGGATATCGGAAAAAAATGTGTCGCATAAAGGAGAGTGAGCTATGAAAAAGCCAGAGAAGCAAATGTTAGTTATTATGTCGGTACTATGATCATTACAAAATTTTCACTTTTTGTTTTCATCTTACCAAAGCATTTTGTTTTATACTCTTAAGGGGTAAGGGTGCATAAAAATAGATAATAATCGGTTCGCCATCTTTTGGAGTCCGCTATATTGTATTAAGGCTGATTTTAATCTAACCATGCATTGTCATCTAAACCAAGCGTGTATGCAAAATGTTTGCTTCAATCGGTTGAGGATTACTGACATACTTCTAACAAGGCAAGCTATATCCTCGTCGGATTGGCGATTGTAGTTTCTTGCCGGTGCTTCTACATAAGAAACGACCAATTCAAACCTTGCACTAGCTTTTGCCGTTAGGCCTATGCGTATTACTTTGAACTTGAACTTGGACATGCCTTTTCCCAACTATATTCGGTTTGGCTTTCAGTCAAACCGGATTCTACTGAATACCAGTATTTTATGTGGAGCGATTGCTTATCCGACCTCCACAATCTAGTTGGGTTACATGGTACTACTCGGCAACTTGGACTGATGTCAGAGTTTTCTGGCTACTGACAATTCGATAAGACTGCCAAAGATACTCTATGAAAAAGTCTTGGTATGTTAAGACGGTTATCCATCCAAAGACTGACCTCAGCAAACGCTGCTTAAATTTGAAGATCGACTCTTGAAGCTCCTCAAACTAACAAGGCAAGCTAAATGAAAGCTTGTAAGCAAGACGAAAAATATTTAGGTACATACTCGTACTTTTATTCATAATCTAGACACTATATTTTGTTTAGCTATATCTATTCAATTTACTTTCTTATCGATTTAATATCAATGAAAAGGTTTTTACTGCTTTTACAATAGAATTGCGATCATAACAAAGAAATTATTATGACAGCAGTCTATAAAGTAGGTTTAACATTGTTTTAAAGTATCAATTCAGTATGAAAAAAATGTGTTTTCGAATGCTAGAATAATGCGAACTGCTCAGTTCACTAAGACAATACAAGAAATCTACTTGTATTTTGCGTTTTCAACATATCAGAAGAGGAAACATGTATAGTGAAACTCTGTGAAAACACTATCTTCATTAAGCTATGGTCATAATATATAAAAAAATAGCATTTGACTTCAGTAAAAAATAGCTACATACATAATATAGATACGAAATCGATTTGCAGAGGTAATAAACGAATAGATTTGTGCAAATCACCCAATAAAATTAACTGGCTGACCTAGCATGTATGTACAAGAATCGAATAGAGTAACGACTAACATCGAAGCAATAAAAAAACTTTGATTACGACCACGCGAGCGACCTTACGATGCAAATCACCCACATTTATATGAGGAATGCGACCGACATGTGACATGAACATATTGAACATACAATTCAGTCAAAAAAGTTTTCTGAACAAGTGCCGGACGAACGCGGAAATCGGCAAGTTGTGCGGGGTGGTGACAGTGTTGTTCAACAACTTTAGTGAAGTGTTGGGGACATGGATGAAGATGCTGTGCAGGTGATGTACGGTGTTTTTATATGTTTCGTGCGATAATGCGCCCTTTTCGACGATGAAGGCTGACCTTTTGGCTCTTTTAATTTTAAATCAAATCTATCGAAAATTTAGCGTTCCAATCGTGGTTGACATAATATCTCTGTAGGTGTTTATTTTTAATAAAATAAAAAGTTTCCATCAAATCCAAGACAAAAAAAACTTTGCTTATGTTATGTTCTCTATCTTACTTGCAAAAACTAAAATAATAAGGGAGCAGAACAGTATTATAACATCGCGATTGCATTAGTGTGTGGAACGAATAAATCATTTAATAAAATTAGTTTGTGCCGCTCATAAATAACACGAAGTTGGCGTTTTAGTGAGTCAGTTTGTAACTTAGGTGATTAAAGATCAATGTTTGTGTATGGTATTAGTACTACACAATGACTGTATTGCCAAATTGTGAAAATAATAATGATAAGTTGGTTGAAAAGTTTTACTAAACTTCTGCATTGTTCCTCCCGAATTAAACAGAATCGTTTTGGTTTTTCGAAGTCGGCAGAAGCCTTAATTTCAAAGTCTATTTTTAATTGAATCACTGGAGTTGTAAACACATATATTCGAAATCCTGTTTTTCGAAAAACCAGCTAAGGATGGGAATCACAGGAGCCCTTGAGAGTGAATCATCAATATCCTAAAACGAGTACATATATACAAAATTATTCCGTGACTGACTGAACGAGTGAGTGACTGAAAGACAACGCACAGTCGAAACTACTAGTCGTAGAAAGCTGAAATTTGGCATGTAGTTAGTGTCTTTGGCGAGCACTAAGAGAGGAATTCCGAAAATTCTTACGGGAACGAAAAATAACGGGATATGCTCGTACGAAATCGCGGGCAAAAGCTAGTATTCTATTTAAATAAAAAATAAATGCTGTTCGTTGGTAATCACATTAGAAAGACTAGATTAATTTGAGATCTTTTTACAAGCTTTATTTAACTTGCACTGTGCGTACCTATGTATGTTTGTTAGTTGTCCAACAAAATTTACAAACCATTTTTCGACCATTTGTTGGTATCCGATTGACCTAAAGTTTTGCATGCACCTTTGATTTTGGTGACAGTATAATGTGCAATACTCAATATTGTAATAATTTCAATATTGCCGCCGCTCCAAGATGACGGATAAGATTTTTTTCTCAACCCCCTTAATTTGGATTGCAAACGAAAGGGCTTGAAGAGTAGAAAAGAATAAAGTAAATAACATTATACTAAATTCAATATAGCCGCTAAATTAAAGCTTGTTTTTTCTGAATAGTAAAATTTATTGAAATTCAAATTAGTCAGAAAAAGGTTTTTAGGAAACTAAAACTTGTAAATAAATGCCGGAAAATTGGAGGGATTTTTATACCTATGTTTGTTAGTTGCATAGGACAACGTCTATTGGGCTAGCTAGCAAATAATATAATTTCTTGGGTAACCTGCACATCAAATATGTTGACCACCAATTTCGATGGTAGGTACATGCATGTTGGAGAGAAGGCGTATTGTATATTTGGCTGGGACCTTATAGTATTGGGCCGATAGGATCAAGATGGAATGACTGCTCACTTCGTGATGACCTCACCCAAACCGGCACTTTGACATGTTTACAGAATCGACCGGCAGTTTATTTTTACATAACTAATGTCATGTTTCTGAGGTTTTTATCGGTCGTTTATCTGTCCGTTAAGGCTATAGGTTGGTTAGTAGTTAACAGACAGAGTAGAGTAGAGTAGGGACTCCATTTTCCGCACTTAGACTCCTATTCGGTCCGTTGTGCGTAGGTGTCCTGGCTACGTTAGCCAGCCTAGCTCCGCCCAGAAGCGCAGAAATTTCCTGGGAGCTTCACAGGCTTCGCGGAGCGACCTCACCGTTCCGAGGATTTGCTCATGTTGGGTAGCCACGGCCTCGCATTCCAGGATGACATGGGCGGCTGTTTCTTCGGCATCAAAGCAGCCTCTGCAGAGTGGGCTGTCTGTGGCGCCTCAGGGGGCAATGGCCCGTAATTGTCCCTATTATTGTTCTGAGGTTATTTCTACTTAGGCTGAGTAGTTGTTTTGTTAGTCGTGGATGTACACTCGGCATTGCCATTTTTGACTGCCTGCAGTCTGTAGCCCGTGCCCATTTGTTGTTATGCAGTTCAGTGGACCTCTGGCAAATCCATGTACAAAACTGTGAGAAAAGTAGGGGAAGTAGTGGGTACGGGCCTAGCACTGCCATCTCGGAACCTCTCGTCCAGACAGATAAACGACCGATAAAGTACCTCAGAAACCGGGCATTAGTGACGGGTAACGATAAGCTCAACGATATATCTTACGGTCGGCCCCCGTACTGGTAATAAGATTAGATGTATAGGAAGATTTGTAACTTTAAATACCTACATACTTAGTTCATAAAGGTTTACCAACAAGTTGCATTATAGTCTAATTAAAACAGATAAACTGTGTGTTATCAAGAAAAAATTTCAAATTTCGCGTCAACATATTTATAAATAATATTCAAAGCCTGAACTGAAACTATCATGGCCTGAATGTGGAATTCTGATCAATAAGCTAGCGTTTGTGGTACCAGATTCACAGTCCTAGCAGGAAGTTGACGAGGGATCTAGGAAAAGTCATAACAAACCATTATAAGCTTTATAACAATGAGCACTAAGAATCAAAACTGGGTCGATGACTAATTGCATCAAACGGATTTCATCTCCGGTACCAAGCAGTTGTTAAAATTTTCGTTTTAGTATAAAATCTTCTTGCTAAACGTTTAAAAAAAATGTTGTAGGTCTGAATGACGACCTCACCAATCTATTAAGGTTAGGTGTACATGCTTAGCCTATCTGACCGGCTGACCGTCATAAGCTTTACATTTCCTCTCTTCACAGGTGGCAGATGCATTTGTCACAAAAACTGACGTGAGAAGTGTTTAGGCGGAGACAAGGAAACGACAATAAATCAAAAGACTGGCAATACTAGGCCATACGAATATGTTTTCTTTTATCGCAGATTTGATGTCACTAACTGCATCAGACTGCTTGGATGTTTTGTCAGAATACTAGTCACTATACTTGACTAGTTTGAAGTTTTTTGACGTTTTATGTGATTGGAAAGTTAATTTTTAATTTCGGTGACAGGATTTATAATAGTTTCAAAATATTCTTATGAACCAGTATTGCCAGTGTTTTCTTTTAATGTCGTATTGTCGTCTACCCCTTGTATATAAAATCAATTGCTGTTCTTTATTCTCCTTAAAACACAAAAACGGCTCGATCGATTTGAATCAATCTTTACAATACTACTACTTAAATCTACATCTGTACCTATGCATGCTGACAAAAAAAAGAAGAGAAGAGAACGTAAAAAGAAAAAATAAAATTGGTATGTGTGCAGTTTGTGATTTCAACTTGACCGGCGTCAAACGATCAATACGGCAGTGAAAAGAGCAATTCTTCAAGATCTGCAGCACCTCATTATCTTGCATTGGTTTGCTTATTCAAAAACTGCGTTGGATCGCATGCCACTACAAAGTCATGATTAAAGCAGATAAATAAACTGCTTGAAACACACGAACGTCAAATCAATGCTCCAACAATGGATGAAATCGCATCAAAATTTTCATTTCAACATGACACTAATTTCACTGATTTCATTTTATTCTGGATTCTGATAAATAAGACCAGATATAAGACTTACGATACATTTATTGTTTTTAAAAGTATATTCCGTCGCAATTAATGCATTTTTGCATTTGCTAAAACCATTGTACAAAGCAGTAAGACCAGTCTTCCTTAGGGACCTCTTGAATGACTTCATGGAACGTATTCACCACCGATTCAGGGCTCATAAAACGTATGCCTCTAAGTTTGTCTTTAATTTTTGGAAACAAAAAGAAGCCGCCGGTTGCGAGGTCCGGGCTGTAAGGCGGATACGTCATCAGTTCCACATTTGAAGCCTTCAAAAACTTAGCGCAATGTGAGGATGCATTGTCGTGGTGAAGGAGGCTTTCAGTGAACTTTTTCTAAGACTCTGGGCAAGCAAGTGTTGACGTATCAATCTGTAGTCACTTTTTTTTGATCTTAAAGCGATACTGTACTGTAATGTCCTGATTAGCCGAAAAAAGATGCAACCATTTTCCTACCAATGCTTCAAATTTTCTTAACTTTCGTAGGAAAATCTTCTAAAGGAAAGATTTTCTCTGCAAACTAGCTTTTTCTTTCGGGTTCAAAGCAGTACACCCAGGTTCGTCACCTGTCACGATATTATAGACAGCCAATGACTGTCCTCCTTCAAACTTTTTAAACAACACTTAACTAACACCACTGGACACGTAGTCGTTTCTGGTCCTCCGTTAAGTCATGCGGTATCCATCGAGTGCAAAGCTTCCAAATCTTCAGCTACACATGTAAAATGTTTTGCACTTGGGTCATTCCAATGCCTAACAAAGTACGAATTTGCTGACAAGTATTTTATTTTTGTCAGTTGCAATAAGTTGTCGTGCGATATCAATATTAGATTCTGAAATTGCAGTCGCCAGCCGACCTTCATGTATCTCGTCATGGAGATTATTACGTCCGCGTCAAAATTCTCCAAACCATGAATACACAGAGCTGCGACATGGTGCTTCATCACCAAATGCCAATTGAAGTCTCTGGCAACTCTCTTGTTGACTTAAGCCCTAGCGAAAATCATTGAAAAAATATTGTTAAATTCATTTTGATATCGATACACAATTATCGACAGGACGCCACAAAGAAAAAACAAATGACAGTCTCGCAAATTAAAAAGCAACATGTTCCCAAAGAGTTCCATTTTCAAATTTCATAATTGTTGTGTTCATTCTTTTACTAAACTTTCAGTATTATGCATATCGTTTGATGATTCGTCAAAATGCTGACATCAATTTGCAGCGATTTTGATGATAGCTTCAGCAATATTGCGCCGACATGCATGACATATTGTATACGGTTGAACCAAGCCAAACTGCGATCGGAGGAGTAAATTCAATCACGCGATGCAATCAGCACCGAAGCATATGCAGTTAATGTTGTTCGATTGACTATTCTACCGGCGACGTACATTGACAGCCCGCGTCATATACATGAATATGCACGCAAGATGCAATGTCATTGGGCACGCCACAATTGCGGCGGTAAGGCCCCTCTTTGAGGAGTGGCTGGAGAGGCGCCACGGCGTCCTCACCTACCACCTGACGCAGGTACTTACCGGACACGGCTGTTTCGGGAGGTACCTGTTTTGGATTAAGCGGGAGGACACGCCCGGGTGTCAGCACTGTGAGGATCACCCGAAAGACACGGTGGAGCATACGATGGAGGTCTACCCTGCTTGGGCTGAGCACCGCCGTGTCCTCGTCGAGGCGATCGGCGGCGGCAACCTCTCGCGTCCGGCCCTGGTTGAATCCATGGTCCGGAGCGAGGAGGCTTGGGAAGCGGTCACCTCCTTCTGCGAAGCAGTAATGCTAGCGAAGGAGGAGGCGGGCCGCGCGAGGGAAAGGCAAGG
>NDFZ01005407.1:610780-647095 GCA_002192655.3 Mamestra configurata
ATATAAAAATCTGCATAAAAAGCTAAACATATTGGATTTAAATAGATACACGTTAAAAAAAGAAATAAGTCAATGGCTATTACAACAGGACTACGTGGAAACAGAGAATCTGCTAACTTACATCTCTTAATATAATACCAAATACATATCTAAAGATCACATCTCGCACTTGTATATATTTACTAGCTGACCCCAAGTATTATATATTTACTACCTACCCTACCTACCCTAAAAGTAGCCTATGTGTATTCCAGGATATGAACTGCATGTGTGCCAAATTTGATCCAAATCCCTTCAGCCGTTTTTGCGTGATTGTTGCACAAACATACAAATTTTCACATTTCGAATATTAGTAGGATTTTTAAATTCACGGAATCACTTGCCCCACCCCTCACATACACACTCAACCACATACACAACTCACACACATCCCACACACAACCACACACACCCAACACACACCCACACATGCATACGTCTGCTGTCTTTCACGCATGTGTGTGACTTAGCATTTAGTTTAGTTTTGTTTTATTTTATTTTCATTTCTGTTCTTTTAGTTCAAACATTACACTGTCTTCATTTGTTTCGTTTGTAATATTTTATAAACAGAAAAAGATAGTGCAAAGTGCTATGTTTTTGTGAATAAATACTTACTTACTTACTTACTTACTCTGAGATGCCATGACACTTGGAACGCTTAATTGAAAATCAATCTACGTCGGATGCAAGGTCCTGCTGATCCTGATCATACGGCTGTGATTTTGTTCGAATTTACACAGTTCATCCAAAAAAATTACGAATGCTTCTACTTGCGGTTATTGCTGGTGAATGTTTGTGGGCATCGTTTGAACTTCCACAATGATGTATTGTGCCTAACATTTCGTGTAGCATGTCCACAGTTAAATTTTCTTGAAAACGATACTCATAGGGACGTGACAATCGCAGAAGCTATTGTTTCTGAATCTCCAAGTTAAATACGCACATTGTTGAATCATTATTTCAGCCTGCTTCCCATCGAATCCACGTGACTGTCTAACAAGTACAAGGATGACATGCCAGAAGATAATTTACATCAAATTCGTGTCAGTTCAGGGAATCTCGATGTCGAAGTGAATGAGGAGATATATAACCAGGCTTTATTTTTAATCGAAGACACGTGTTTACCACATGTGCGGCAGTTTGTTAGTCAAGTTAGGAATGCCAACGCTAAATCGTCGAATGAACGAAGCTTTCAATCGAGAATTGGAACGTGAACGTGAATATGATTGAGAAGCAATGAACCAAACAGTTCGAACGAATATACCATTTTTGAACTCTCAACAGAAGGAAGTGTACAATATGTCAATGAAGGCATGAAAATGTTGGCTTATTTTTTCTTGAGCTCCAATGGATGCACCATTGAAGTTGGGAAGTCATTGATTTGGCCAAAATCAATGCCATGAGGAATTGTGCTGTTCGTGCGAGATCCAAAATTGCTGTAGCAGTTGCTCCTTCTGGGAAAGCAGCCACGTCGCTAGAAGGATGCCGAACAGCTCATTAAAAAAAAACTGAAATACCGACATGCAATGCTGCGAAACACTCCAGCAATAGCCAAAGTTTTGGAAGCAAGTAAAATCATCGTTGCCAGGGTTGCGGAATTTGAATTCCCTAGAACTCAGAGAGCTTTAGACGGAACGGATGGGTTTTAGTCAGTAAGAGTCTGACACGCCCTTCCGCTCCACCCAGAGCGGAAGAAGTCATTTGATGACTTCCCATAGGTACTTTAAAAAGAAAAAAAAGTAAAATCATCGTCTGGGATGAATGTACAATGTTTGTGGTGAGAAAACTCATGGAAAATGTGATTAATGCGACGATACTTAAAGGCAAGTTCGAAAATTCCGATGATCCTAACCGATTGATGCCATCCGAATTTTAACGAAACAATCACATGGTTATCCTTGAGTGTTTGTGGCCTGAATCTAGAAAGTATTTCTCTCGCTGTCAATTGTCATTTCGTTTTTTCGTTCCCGCACATGAAAACAAAATGTCGTCATGTCGTTTATCAAAAAATGCTTCAATGATGGGAATCTACCTGAGTGCAACCCATCCAGCAAAATACTTTAACAAAAGTAGTGCAACAATGCTACGCTTTGTGCGGGAGTAGAACTTTAGCGTTCGCCGATTTAGAATTTCGGACATTTTAAAATGCTAAGAAAATAAATGTATGTCATGAGACGAAAGTTCCATCTCGGATTGCGACGAATCATAAATAAGAAGTAAAATACACTTGGATCTAGGTTCCTTTGGTTTGATTGTTTAATTTTTGATGTAAGTACAAAATCCACAATATAAAACCATTATTTATTTTCAAAATTGTGTTTAGAATTTTTTGATATAACATATCATTGATATTTGAGTGGTTGCAAGGTTTTTTCTATACCAATTCAACTATGTGTAAAATTATTATTTTGGATTTATTAATTTACTGCGAATACATTCGGTCCTAAACGGCAAACGGTAAAGTTCTTCGCACGGTTTCACGCAAGTTATCACTATTTTTATTCGACGACATATAAATCAATAGCACATACCAATAATAGTCTCAATAATCGAATCGATAAATAATCGAAATGTTATGTTGCTGCAATCACTAGATCCATCTGGCAAAAAGTGAATAACCTGGTGGACAAGGTTCAAGTTTCAAAATTTCTAAAGAGGTCCCCAGTGTGCGTAAAAGTATCATTTCTGTTCTACCTGATGTTTACTTTAAATTAGTTATCGGTTTTAGTAACAATATTGTGAATATATGTGTGATTTGTTAAAAATGAGTTTGCCATTTGTTATTACTTTGCAGAATTTGATCCTCAGTAGCGACACTTTCGGATGGTGTAATTAAACAGGCTGTTTTTTTTTTCAAAATCAACCATCGATTCTTGGCTAGGAAAACCTATTTTTCAAAAATCAAATGATGCAGTTTTAGTTTTCATCAAAATCGGGCTCGAGACTCCTTTCAGAGTTTTTATATATTAGTATATATTAGTTTATATAGTTTCGGATTTGCCCATCCACGCAAACGTTAAAAATTCATTCTGTATAAAGGGTGACGTCTTGTAATTGAGATCCTACCTTTAAATGGGTTGTACTAGAGCCAATTTGCAACAATGTAGACGTCAATAAATCGAAATTTTATAAATCAATAAAAGAAATATGCAAGGTCAACAATCTGTCAAATTTCTGTAACAGATTTTCAACTTTATCGCTGAAGCATTAGGTTCAAGGTTGATTGGGAAAATTTGACAGTTTCGGGTACCTTGATGTGCTGGCGTCTGTACTTGAAGTTTCTTGTTTAACAGGTTTTTAGTGTCATAATAATGTTCATTTTAGCACATGTTGAAAAAAAAAATTCATTTGTTCCCAAAAAAGTAGTATTTCGATTCGATGGTACCAGTACCTACACATATTTCGATGCTCTCCTTTCCTTGTTGATTTTTTAACACCTAGCGGTATGCAAGTCAAGTTCAATATATTTATTTCGAGTAAAGAGTCTCAATACATAAGAAATATATCCGGATTATTATCCCGAGTAAAGCGGATTTCTGGGGGCAGAAAATAACCAAACATTTTTAAAAACTTCGATAACTCTCAAACAATTAATTTGGGGGTCCCAATTCGATTGATTTCGAACAATTTAGCTGTAGTACAACCCATTCCATTTTGAAACGGATTACTACAGCTAAATTGTTCGCACTCAATACCATCACCATGTAATAAGTCTGTACCTAACGATAGTAGGTACTTACAGACTTATTCATCGTCATAGTTGAAATACAGTTTAAATTCCGACTGTCGAGAATATGCTTTGCTGATACCAAATAAGTATAAGGACAGGACTAGGAATGAAATTGGTATAACACGTATTCGTTTATAGGTGTCAACGCAACTAAAAAAGTACAAGTACATTTTTAGTTGCATACGTGAACGGGTATTTAACTGATACAAGTATCAGTTAAATACCCGTTCCGGATAACGTCACGTACGTGAACCGAGGGTGTTACGTTTTTGTACCCGGGTACAAGAAGAAGCTAGAGATTATAGCGATGGAAAAACATCGGATTAAAGTTGAAATCACGCACGTATAAACGATTTGCGGCACAAACACCCCTTACCGCAACAGTAACGCCATCTTGCGGATGGGTGAAGCGACGAAGCTTCCAAGTGCCAAATTATATGGTTAGATGGAGCTACTAGAATGTTTCAAACAAAAGTAATAATTAAGTTCGCATCAAGTATTAAACTTTAGAGAGCATTAAAGTTAAAAAAAAAAACATCATTTTGTATGCTCAGCTGCTATAAAACAAAATCATTGCCAGCCGAAGTTGCAAATTGTGTGTTCCAACCAACATGAAATGTGTGAAAGTCGAAAATTATCCCTCGGGACAAACTTCTGGTCTAAGAAGGATCCTAGGTTTATACTATTCCAGTACCTACATTGATTAATCGTACTATCTGGGGTTTAGGCGCTTTAGGTGAAATTCATTTGCACACCGCATCATTTGCGTAGCTTTTTTCCAACAATTTTGGGGTCGGTTTCCCGTTTGACCGCACGCAGCTGAATATTTACACGAAGCCACTTTCTATCTAACCTATATAACTCAGTAACCGGGTAATACAATTACCTAGTTTCTATGTTTTTAAAACGAGTAGGTATGTAGTACCTATTAGTTTAATTTCTGTAAAATTATATTGTGTATTTTTTCTATGGGTCTTAGTTGCCTGACAATTAGACATTGTCTTTATTAATACGATGCCCTTTGGCAAGACTGGTGTCATATTTTCTGCTTCTGTCCGTACTGATCGTCAAAGATGTTGAAATGATGACCGGGATAAGCGGCTTAACGTTGTTTTACAGGCTCGGTATTTTATAGAGGGTCCATCTGACCGACTTCGGTAAACGTAGCTTAACCCGAAGTTCGACTGGTGCGGCTGTAAATCTGCGTTTCCACCAGACATGTGCGAGGATGCGTAGCGACTTAGCGAGGGATGTGTTTGTTAAGAACCACAAATATATTCCTCGCTATGCATTCTCGTACATCTCTGGTGGAAACGCAGCCTTATTATTTAACCAAGTATTTAGTTTAGTTTATTTATGAGTTTCTGAAATGTAAAAGTTTTAGAAACTCATGGCTAAATACTTTGAACAATGTTAATGTGAATGTCTGATGTTACTATTTATAAGTAGGTTCCTTTGCATTGTCGGGTTGCTGTCCTATTGGACTATGAAAGTATTGGGAGATAGAGTGGATACAACTGTGTTTACCCGCATAATCTGAAAACGTAAAGAAACCACCACGTGTCCCTCACTGGTCCTGCGAGGTAGAAACTTCCTCTAACAGAATAGGTCTGTATCTCGGCAGTACAACAATGTAGGCCGATACGCTCCTGTATGTCAAATCATACGCTTAAACTTTAACAAACATTTTATTAGTTGCTTTTGTATCACTCCATTACGATTTGGTTCAATTTTTTTAGGACTATTCTCATTCCGCAATATCGCTACCTGCTATGAAACCTTGGCCATACCAGAAAAATGACAAGCAATTAATAACGTACAATCAGATGTAACCGACATAGTTCAGGCCACAGAAAATACAAAGGAACAGTTTTCTTTCCGCCGCGTTCCGAACTGCTATGACGTCACGGCTGACACAAATATATTTAGTTATATATTTCTAGATCTCTATCAGACCAGACAAACTGTTTCGTAACAAAACATTCTCATGCAGATGACACATATGTATGTAAGAAATACGGCCTCTCGTGTCGCCACCGTCTTCATTGTACAAGCAACATCAAACTTTTTGAATTACGACTTTCGTGTCCCATACACTATGTCTAGTAACACGACGGCTTTTATCGTTCGACATATGAACATAAAAATACGAACACATAGACGTATTATGTGGTACATAATCGCGTAGGTTTGTGCTTAGTCTTCTACTTCCATCCATACGCATTCAACGGCTTTTTTTCTAATCTAGTTGTTGGGTATCAATATAGGTAGGAAAGATCAGTTGTGCAAACAAGGTGATGTAATACTTGATGGTATCCTAGTACCAGCGTACACCTTCATTTGAATTCCACGTAATAAAACGTTGTAAACAATTGCTTATATTAATTTGTGCTACGGATTTAATAAGAAAGCTAACAAAATGGACATGACAGTGCTTGGAAAATTTATAAGTAATTTTGTAAGTACTTAAAATAAACTAGCTTAAGTGACCTGTTCTGTACTTGGAATACAGCAAGTGCTTATTACTATTCGGACGTTGTGGCGTGAAAAAATACTAGTGCATAATGCAATCAATTGGACCAATCACTGTGCTTCTTTGGAAGGTAGGTACACTTTAATCCATATGATTATATGGATTGCTAGAATGTAGAATTTTATTGCGGTTTTGATCAGCGTTACTTTATTTTAGTATGATATATTTTCAGTGAATTTAATTAATCTAATACTGCTATGTGGTTTGAAATTAGAAATGTTATTGTTATGTTAGCTACATAACAATAACATTTCTAACTTCAAACCGTAATATATTGAAAATTTATAAAATATGTACATTATTTTATTAACTTAAGGTTGCATGCTCAAATATCAGCTAATAGGAACAATAATCTAAAATTAATATTACAAAGACGTTTGCACGAAACTTTGTCGGCAATTAGTAGTTGGATTAATATTCAGAAAATCATACTATTATTGCCACCGTAACAGGAAACCATTATTCTTATCATGCGATCCGAACCGTTACCGCAAAAAAGACCATTATAAAACTGTCAAAAACTGTAAATTAGGAAAATGTATTTCTAATAACCGCTTTTCGTTAATGCCTGTTGCCTATGAAACAATCACAAGTTATTTGCGTGTCTTGAGCCGCGTAGTGGGAAAGTGCGGCGCCGTGCCAGCCCCTTCACGACCCCTGCCTTAATGAACCTCATCTATCTGTTCATTAATTTGCATATTACAATTTGACTGCTAGTGCTCTGGGCTAGTTTGAAACAGACCGCAACCAGACACCGACATGGCCGTAACAAAATAATCAAACTGAAAAACGACACCTGGCTCCAAGACGGATTGATCACGCGAATGAAAAGTTTTCAGTTTCATTAGGAAAGTTCAGACCAGCTGGAAATTATTTGAGGCATTTTAAACGAATTGTATTTTCTTCACTTGCGTTCAAAATGTTTGTCCACGGTATTAAACCAGGGTCTAGTGAGGAAGAGGAGGAGGAAGATGTTATGGATATTCTCATGGTCTGTTGTATACGAGCCTCTGTCCTTTACCAAAAGCATGAGATCGCCAGATGAGAGCAAGGAGCTGATGATGTTGTAACTTTGCAGAAAAGAAGAGAAGAATGCGAGCGCAAGGCGAGGCGGGGGGAGATGGACCCCCGGCTGGAGTTCACCTTCCAGCTCCTGATAGATGGCACGGGCCTCCCGCGCCATGCTATTATGGACCACGTATTCGAAGGCAACATGGTACCTACAAGATAATTGTGTTTTCATCTCTCTTTCAGTTTAAGTGCGAATTCCAAAATAAGTTAGTGGTTCGGTTGAAACACATTTTTTTCTATCAATTTGTCAAAATAAATGGGAGCGCAAGTTTTTGATTACACTACAGCTATTATCATATTATCCCTGCAGCTGGATGACATCAACCAGCTGTTCTTACCACACATGAGGAACAAGCTCCTCTGGTACTATCAGGATGTGGAAGAAATCGAGCACCGTCCACTGCCTGAAGGCACAAAGAAGGGTCAAGGAAAACCACCTCCTCCTATCATAACCCTGAAGAAGAAGCTGTTCTTATCTGACGGCTGGGACGTCAGGTTCACAGGCGTCTGCATTTACATGTTCAGAATAAATGTCAGCAAACAGCTACCTGAAGAAGGGTTCCATAAGGATCTGTGAGTGTCATTTGCTTTTCTTGGCAATTCTTTATAAATATTCGTTAAAAAAGTGAAAAAATATTAATTAAAAAAAAAATTAAAGTAAAATCACCAGACATAAGAAAATTGTTGTTATGATATGCCAGATTCGCAATAGAAAGTGTCCCTAGTTAATGTGCAGTATAAAAAATCGACATCCATTTACTATTTTTCTGCGCAGATTCTGTGGAATCCTGAACGCTCAGCAGGTTGGGCTGGTGACGGCAATAGAGCGAGTGATGGAACATGTGTACATGAATGCCCTGGCACATCCCAGCAGCGACGGCGAGGAAGATGAAACGAGGTTCCCCATCGTGAAGAATCAGCTTCTGCCTGGGTTGAGGTCGTTTTGCAGCGCTTTGAAAGGTTCGTTATTACAATGTATAATACCTACCCAAAGTTCCAAAACAATAATTAAAAAACTGGCTATTTGCAACTCGGGCTCGGATGCAATTGTCGAATGAATTTCATTATTGTTACATAAAATTATTGACTTCTTATGGTCCAGTAAATTTAAATATGTTGTATCAAGTTGGACCCCAGGGGATGAAAAATATTTGGTATATTTTTCATCCCCTGGGGAAAAATGCCCTGATTATCATATCAAAATGTTAAAGCTGCACTAGTATCGGAAAAATTATCATGAATTAAAAACTAATGTGAACAGTTGAAAATCCACTTTTATTATTAAGAACTGGAAATTTCTGCAATTTTTGGTGAATGAAGCAATATTTTAAAACCACAGTTATTAGAAAAAGTACGTGAGCCGCCAACCTGATGTCAGAATGGCGGGTCTATTCTAAATCTGAACAACTTACCGACTATTTGAGCCTGTCCAATTTTATTAACAACTAGTTGTACCCAGCATACTTTGCTATATCTAAATTAAAGGTTGGCGGCTTACATACTTTTCCTAATAAGTGTTGGTTTTAAAATAGTACATTGCATCAAATTTTACGTACATTAAAAAGTCAAAACTCCTTTATTTAAATTAGGCCAGCACTTTTGGAACGTCAGTCTACATAAAGACAGTCCCCCAGAATCGCCCGTCACCACTTTCTAGTGTTTTAGCTGGGAAGAAGAAGTGGCACAACAAACTCCCCAGTATCTGTCTGTTGAGTTAGAAGAATTTGCGTTTATGCAAAGGTATACAAAGTATTCTTACAAAGAAAACAATACAACAAAGGTATCACGTAAAAACCTAAAACTAAATAATTCGCTACTTGTAAGCTAGCACACTCCATTATGCCAGCATAGTTAGACAAACTCAAGCATAAAAACAATATTTAATCAAACTAAATAAGCCTCCAGACATAAAGGGCGTGCCCGCTTACACGTGCAGTGGGTAGAATTTAATAATAGATCTGTGACTCCACGCAACAAGTGATAAACCAGGGCCATTTGGTACATTGTTCTCACGTATGCATGACCATTTATAGTCATACACCCGCCATTCTAATGCACACCTGCGGTCCAATTTGATATAACAGATATTTAATATATTTAGATTGACTGGACTTTTATTGGTTTTCCTGTAATTTATTGGTAAAGAAGTATTATCAGCAATCTTTTCAAAACTTTAGACACACTAGTTTCGGAGATAAAGGTGATCATTTTCTTTTAATTTCTTGAATAACTTCAAAATTATTTATTTTTAAAATAAAAAAATATATCCTGTCCTTTAAATTATTAATAAGCCCTTTCATTTGAAACATCACACAGCACAGTTTGAAAAAGTTTTCTTTTTATTTTCTGACTTGTCCCCAATAGCGAACACCATACATTTTTTTTTTATTTACCCAACTGGTAATGTTTGGGTCACAGAATTTCAAATGTATACCATATTTCTACAAAATTGGTCCTGTAGATTCGGAAAAAATTGGCTGTGACAGATGGACAGTGTGACAGGACAGGAGTTATCCTCCTAGGATCAAATTGTTTGCGGACGCCCGGAACTCTATAAAATTATATTTTTGCCAACTTTGGTTGTATTTTGACTTTAAAGTTGAATGATTAGGCGCTTTACAGTCTTGTTAAAAATCTGCTTATAAATCAGCTTGATAAGGAATCTATAACACAAACATCGTGACTGTGGGGAAGGTAGGTAGGTAACTAGGTATGTTCATCTGTGTTTCTCTCTCCTCCAGTATGTGAAGACGTGTGCAACCAAGTGAACCTCTTCGACGACGGCCAGGCGCACATGGCGGAGCTGCAGGACGGGAACCAGCTGAAGGACATGGCCAAGAACCCCACCACCATCACTATGCTCGAAGATCGCGTCAACGAGTGGATCAAGAAAGTTATGGAGGTCGGTTCAGGGGTTTCGAATGATCTACAGTTTTCAAGGCATGGTTACGGATTTGTGTCTCTTTTCGTGTGTAATTTTTGATTTAACTAATAAACAGATTTTTTAGGCATACAGCGTAGGGATTGCATTGAATTTTGCCATAAAATCAAAGTTTACGTCGCGGCGCTGCTTAATGTCGTCGTGCACAGGAGTGCAAAGGTACATAAGCTGCGAATAAATCGCGTGCGTTTCGTGCTTTAGTTCCGTAAAATTCGTATCATCTTGTTCGAAAACTTTTATTAAGCCATTCAGGAAACGCCGAAAGAAAAAATGCGTGAGTAAAAACGTAAGGAGCGGAAACGAAAAAATTGTGTCATTAACAAAGCAGGGACTTAACGTTTTTACGAATAATGTTTTCAGATCCTCAGTGAAAGTGAACAACTAAGACGTGAGGTGGACTCTAGCGGCCCTCAAGATGAACTGGAGTACTGGAAGAAGAGGGGCGCTCAGTTTTCGCAGCTGGTGTCGAATTTACAGGTCGGTACGCTGTGTAGAAATGCAGAAATAATAAGTATCGACGCATACTAAACGCAAGAAAAAGACTGAGATTGGTTGATTGACAAGTGTTTCAAGCATTATGACTACCTATGAAAAGTACCTTCTTCTTTAATTGAGTTGGTGTCCATTTAAACAATCAAATTTTATTTCCACAGGACAACGAAGTCCAGCTGACACTAAGTTGCCTACAGATCGCGAACTCAAAAGTGATAAAACTCTGGCGAGACACCGACCACAAAATCACCTTCTGTTACAATGAAGCTAAGGACAATGCTAAGTTCATCCAGGCGATGGAGAAGTGCTGCCATTCGCTGTATCTGGACGATCCTGTGAAGATCAAGGACTCCATCCTGAGTTTGTTGCAGACAGTCAGACTGATACACAGCGTATCACAGTTCTACAATACCTCAGAAAGGATTTCTTCATTGATGGTGAAGGTGGGTGCTCTCTGTTGCGGTTATTATTAAAGGCTCATGATCAGATATGAACAGGGAGAGGCTGACTTCTGTGCGTATCCAGTCGTACCTTAACCATGTTTCAACCTCATGTTACAGATAACCAATCAAATGATAGAAACCTGCAAGCAGTACATAACGTGTCGATTCAAGGAAACGATATGGTCACAGGAGCGCACCCTCGTACGCGACAAGCTAATTCACTGCATCAACCTCAACAGAACGTACAGAGAAACATATTTATTTGTAAAAAACCAGCCGTTCCTTCCGAATACTGAGCAGTTCAGTTTCTCAGAAAATTACGTTTTCGGGAAATTCGACACGTTTTGTAAAAGATTGAATAAAATCATAGCTATGTTCGATTTGATGGATGACTACAATAATCTCTTTGAGAAGAGGATGGAGGGACTCTTGCTGGGGGAAGGTAGGTTATAAAATAAAACGAATATGGTTATCAGTCGATATCTCCAACTGAAAATCTGATAACTGATTTACAGTTCGTAACGTTTAATAAATGAATGGGACGGCCACAAAGTTTGAGTATCCTAAACCCGTCCAGTTATTTTATTAAAACCTTTTATCGACTTCCAATTTATAAAAAAAACCCATTGAAAACATCTATATAAAACAAAATAAGGCATTTAATTAAATTCAATTTGAACTACGAGAAAATATACGCATCTAAAGATTCAGACTTACACATTTACCGTTTTGTAGGATTAATCCAATAACTCAATTCGTGTCCCCCGTAAATATTTTCTTACATCACATTTTGGCACACTGGATTGAATTAACTAAACGGAAATTTTCAAGAGCGAAATTTTCATATGCTGTCTGCCCCGTTGTAGTCACGGCTGACAGTTGGGGTGGGACCGATTGTGTGCGAGTGAGTACGAGTACGTTTGGAGCTACCGTATACATTTTGTGTAGGTCTTATTGCTGTTGCAATAAGATCTACAGTCGTGATCGGTTGCAGACAAATATTTTCATTTCATATTGCGATCTCTTCATAGGGTATGTTTCCCTAGTACCGTTGCTTGGCGTGTAACTTTTTGGTGGACTGTCAGCCCCAACTGAAGGACTTTAACAGCCTGTCAATTTTCAAAATAGGTAGTAAATGCATGCAGGTTTACGCACAGGAACTACCAGTCACAAAACCAGTGAGAAACTACCAGTCACAAAACCAGTGAGAATCTACCAGTGAAACAAAACTTTCCATGTACTGCATGGAAGTATTGAATTGCTTAGGATAATATTTATTACTACGGAAAATGTTTTCCATGCACCTTTTAGTGTATGGAAAATGTTTTTCCAATAAAAGTTTTGTATCTGTTTTGAAAACCGAATAAAACTTTAAAATGTCCACTACAGATTTGTCTCGGACAAAATTTGACGCAGCGTAAATCCGCATCGGTCAAAATCAGCACTTGTACTAGGGAAACATAGCTTACAAATGGTTATTCAACCCGTGTTTTAAACCTTATGCCGAGGGAATACAGGTTATGAGGAAAATTTGCGAAATTGACGCAAGTTTGTTTGCGTCCGGTGTTGTCCGGTATTTTGGCCAAGTAGATTTAAGGTTTCGATGAGTTATTAAGTTGTTTAGGTGCTGAACTGAGAAGCAAATTATATTGTGAATTCTCTAAAGAATTTCACTAGACAGTTCAAATTATTCTATAAATAGGACAATATGTTTATATTTACAGAAATTTACGGCATTCGTGATACAGGGTAAACCTAGTACGAATGCCAAAGCACTCCTTTGACACATTAAATGTACATTTAATTTTAAAATAATGTAAGGAGATTAAGTACCTGTTAAAACTATTTTTCGTAATAAAGATTTATTATTATTTGGTCAGAAAAGGATTCCTTTTAAAAGTTTTTAGAAGAAAATTAACTGTAATGATTTATTTTAGATCTCGAAGAAGCTATGCACACATTTGAAGAAGCAAAGAAAGCGGTGACGACGTGCCAGTATGACTACTTGGATTATAGAAACAACGAATTTGACAAAGATTACAACACTTTTGAAGACAAGACCAATGCTCTGAGAGAATCTATAGGTAACACAATAGAAGAGAATTTCTCTACAGTGTGGGAGACACCTCAAGGAATAAAGTTCTTGACTAGATTTGAAAAGGTGTGTTTATTTATTTATTTCTCAATAAGATGTCATAAGATTAATTATGAACCATTGTAAAGAATTGATAAAAGAACTGTCTACTTAAAGAAAATGCCAGCCAATGCCTACTATAACTTTGATTGGTATTCAGTTATTCAATTACGAAATTAATAAAATGATGATGCACAATACCTCGGAGCCACGTTACAATAAGGCACCGCCAATCTTTCCCGACGAGACGCCTGTCGTCGAGTCCTTGGTGCGGGTGGAAACGGCGATGCGGAATTTTTGTACTTTAATGTACGCGTGCACCTCAAAATAGATGTTTTTCGAGATAAATTCGGAGTAACTGTTATAATACAATAATGAGGCAATATTTTCGTTTTCTGCAAACCTTCGTAAAGGTTTTTGACAGAATATCAAAGAGTATAGTAAGTAATAGGGAATGCAGAATATATTAATTTTCTAGTCTAAAGATTTCTTGTGTCAAAAATGTCAAAGTAGGTTACAAATAAGTACCAAGCAGTCCGCATATGAGTAGACTTATAAGCTAGACGTACAGGTTGTGTGTGTTGCGGTGTACCTTATGTACGAGTATTTAATCAGAACATAGTTAAATAAATACTCGTAATTTTATCCCGACTATTACAAATATTTTCAAACAAAAATTTGCCAAATCTATCGAGCCATTCTCAAGTGATGTGCTTACCAACGAACAGTATTTAATTTTTAAATATCTTTAAATTTTTTTTTTTTTAGGTCAGCCAAAAGATAATGATAACGAAACTGAGTGAGAAGTACGACAGAGTGCTGAGATACTGTGAGAAAGAAGTGGACAAAATAACCAAAATGTTCAAGAGGCAGCGAGAAGACCCACCGCTGCCCCGGAACTACTCCCCAGTGGCAGGTTAACAATTTTCTTTTTTACTATAGAATTTCATGTATTCCAGCCGGTCGATTCTGTAAACATGTCGAATGAAGTGATCACGAGTTGATCTGTCAATCCATACAATTAAGATGTCACGTGATCACGGAGTGAGCTGCCATTCCATCTTGATTATAATTCCATTTTATAAGTTGTTCGACTATTACTCATTAACTCGTTAAGCCTAGGTGATAGTTCTCCTCTTCTAAATTTGTTAAATATCTTATTATCATGAGTTTTTACGTCTCCAAAAACAACCGTTTAGCTGGCAGGGTGGGACATCTGACACTAACAACAAATTTGCACTTTAAAGCTTAATATTTCGCAAAAGGTTTCTTGGATGGAAAAATGGCTTTACACCATATACTCTCTATTATACCCATGCTATTTAATACCCTCAAATTACCTATCCAACGACACCCCATAGAATGGGATATACGATAAAAAAAAAACATTGCCACTTCATGTGTACGGGGAGTCTACCCCAAAAAAATATTTTATCCCGATTTTATTTTCCTACTTGGATGAAAATGGACAGACAGACAGACAGAGGGACATGACGAAACTATAAGAGTTCCTTGTTGACTACGAAACCCTAAAAATACATGAAAAACTATGAGCAAGCCAATTTTGGTGAACCGTATCCGTTCTCCACCGAATTTACTAACCATTATACTCGTAATGATGTGACAGATCGTATCAAAAGTGTGGCTTATTTTTTAACCAAAATGTTTTTGGGGAATCACATCTCACCAGAATATTTAAAATTGAGCAAAAATGCAATATTATTCTCCTTGGTTAAAATTGCATTTCTTTGAGACCCGGGAATCAATCCTTGGGGAAGATTAAGGAACCTGGCCAGCTACAGTGAGAAACAAAGAGAACGGTGACGCAAGGAAAACAATGGAGGAACATACCTACTATGCCGCAATGTGACTGTTCCCCAGTTTAATAAAAAGAGACGGCATGCCGTAACAAGTTCCATCTCTTTCTGATACCGTTATTGATGACGTCATTCGAACCCGGGGGTGGGTTGAGTTGTACTGACGTCACTTCGTCGTCGATACCAGGGTGGCAGAGTTCAGTTGGTGTGGATATTGATCGAAACTCAATAGGCCGTTGAACTTTAACCAATGAACTTGAGCGTAGTTCGGGGAACAAACCTGAATAGTACTTTAAGATCGTTTCGTAATTTTTGTACGGCTTTCTTTTTCTGTTCATTACTTTGGTCACCCAAAATTTAAAACGGGACCGTGGCACAATAGACTAAACCGTCTGTCCCTCCGCCTGTCTGTCTGTCACATCTTCGTTAACGAAATAGGTAGCAAGTTGAATACCATAGATATAATAAACAAGTGTATAATGTATAATAAACTGTTATTTATATATCCATGTTGAATACTTAATAAAAATGACTTATATAATCATAGCATAATCCTTGGTTAGCTTTTTTTATTATAACCTTACTCTCACCTGATGGAAAGCGGTGATGGGGTCGACGATGGATCGCGCTTGCCTAAAAGTAACCACACTACTAGGAAACACAGCCTCCAGCAGGGAATTCCATTCCTTAGCTGTACGTACAATTAAAGTATTCCCATAACGTTCTGTGCCTTTGGGTGGGATATCCACAGTGTACCGATGGCGCATCGCCGTACGCCGTTGCCGTTGGTGCTACATTTCTTAAAATAAGTCGAACGTCTAATGAGGAGAAAGGGGTTTTTCTTTCTGTACCACATAAATTGGCATAAAGGCGGCAATAATCATTTACTATTGCTAACCTACAGATTTAGGATTTGAATTTTAGGATCGTTGAAGAAGAACCAGCATCGGACCAGTTACGGGTACTTAGATGCTCAAAAGGTTTGCCACTATGACCAAGGAATAGAATTTTATCCAGTAACTGGACTGTGGTGTGGACGTCGGATAAACCATCGCTTCAGATAAAATACTGGGATTCTAATATTATATTGTACTGTGTTCGGCAGAATGTCCACCCCAATATTGTTGGAAAATGGCTGAGCAGATGATGATTAGAGATAAATGGAGTTTGTTTTGTAAATGGGTAAAAAATAACACTTTTTGACGTCAATCTGATTGGTAATTTTAAACTAGATGAGGCCGGTGTTTGCTAGCTAACAACCCTGAGATTAACTGCTCCGTTGGTCTAGCGGTCGCAAGCGCGACTGCCGAGCGTGAGTTAGATTCTCAGGTCGGGCAAAAAAGTGTTATTGGGTTTTTCCAATAGGAATTTCTCTGTGACAGCCCGGAGTTTGGAAGTTGGCGGTGTGACACCTCCGTACCTCGGAAAGTACGTTAAGTCCGAGGACCCCAATATTTATGGACCCTGAGAATGTGATGATGCATTTACTCGCAGGAAGTCGGCATCTCTAGTTATTAAAGTATGACCATACTTCATTACGTTCTACAGGTCGTATCAAATGGTCCCGTTGCCTGATGCACAACATGACGGAGACGGTGGAGAGCGTGTGCGCGCACCCCGTGCTCCGAGCCCTGCCGGCCTCAGCTGACATGATGAGGAAGTACTCAAACACCCGCTCGCTCATCCACAACTACGAAGAGACCATGAAAGCTGTGTGGATGAACCAAAATGTGAGTTTTATAAGAATTTATTTCATCAATCATCTTTTTACGTTGTTAATGACTTGGTGGCGCAAAGTGTTATTGGGTATTTCCATTATCATCATCATATCAACCGAAAAATGTCCACTGCTGGACATAGGCCCAAGTGGGCGGGTTGGCGATCGCAGTGTAGCTATTGCAATGTACAGAGAATGCTGCTGCCCATTCTCTGGTGAGTCCTTTATCGCCTCTTACGACACCCACGGGAAGTAATGGGATGGTGCTATTCTTTTACGTCTGACATCATACAGAACATTACAATACACCATTACATACATTTCTATCTAAATTAATACCCATTGGGTACTGGGTAATAAAATCATACGAATAACATAGGGTGATACATTTATGCGTACCCTTTTGTAAAATGTAGGTATAATAAAATAAAAGTAAGTAGCAGTAGTAGTAGTAAGTATTTAAGGCATAATTACAGGCAACTTAGGCAACTTTATCATTTTCTTCGAATAAGTAAAATATTGAGAGTCCAATGGATATTATCTAATATTACTGAATTTTAAATGATTTTACAACAGTCGTAAAATCATGTTTCTGGTATAAGAGCATAAGTTACTTTCAAATATAAGGACCCAACCACATGATACAATAATAAATGTGAAATCGAAACTCTTTTTTGATGGCCGTCAATTTGATGGCCGTCAATTTGATGGCCGTCAATTTGATGGCCGTCAATTTGATGGGCAGTCTTTGCGGCAGTCAAACAAGGGAACGCCTATCTTTATTATACTCTTTGGAACGTGTTTACATTGATACTAAAATAATGTGATTGTGATTTTTAAAGAAAATAATTCAAAACTAACTAAAACTTTTATACAATTGTGATTTTACCTACTCGTGTTTGTGTATATTTGTAGATATAGGTACTTGAAGAAGCAGACTGAGGTCTCTCTTTACTTACTCCAAATCACCTACAATTGCAAGGAAGTGATGAAGTTATTTAGCAATTGTTTGTTGCCTCGGCGACATTACTGCAGATTGAAATAAAAAGAAAATATGATAGCAACATACACAGCTCAAGATATAAAGTTAGCAACATATTAAATATTATTTTACCAATACCGAGATTATCCAACAAGTACCTTGAAACCTATTATGCCATTTTTCCTTGTGCAAATTTCACTCTTAATTTGGAAATTGCAATCAGAGAAAAATTTACAAAGAATAAAAATAACTAAATTTGGAAAGTCGGTGTGTGTTTTTAGGGTTCCATTTCTTAGTCGGCAAAAACGGAACCTTTGTAGGATCACTTTGTTTTTCGTCTGTCTGTCCGTCTGCCAAGACCCTTTTTCTCAGGAATGCGAGGAGGAACTAAGCTGAAATTAATATCAAGTACTCAGGCCTGCTAGCTAGGAGCTTAAACGCGGAAACTTCTAAGTCAACGCTATCTATAGATAAGGCCGTTTATGCTCCGTTTATGGCGCATATTTTGATGCTCGCAAGGGAATCAAAACCTATAGGGTAGTTCTCGTTGACCTAGAGACATGTAATTTTTCAAGAAGATAGGTCTTATAGTAACAGTACAGGAAAAAGTCTGAAGATTGGGAATTAGTTTATAGTTTATCATATAAAAAACATTTTGTACTATTACAAACTTATATTTTCGGTTGGAGAATTGACCATGACGTACATTGGTGTATGGGGGAACATGTTTTCAACAACAAAGTTAAGTTTGTGGTTTAATATTACCTGCTATATTTTTTATTAGGATGTCGGTTTTATTTATTTGTAAATTGATTTTTTGACACTTTTTAGTGATGAAACCCCACTACTAAATTGACATTATTCCCATAATGAGTGGTTGCGATATTAACGGGAAACCGTCAAGGAGTTACTTTGAGTGCCTTCGCAGTGCAAGTCCAGCCCAGCTCATAGTTTAATATCCACTTTCCTTTTGGTTTATATAAACCTTACAATATCTCACTTTACTGGATTTTATTGATTTTAAGTTGAGGAGGTCACTAGTTTATTTATCTTTGAAGTTCAACGTCCACTGCAAATTCAATATATTGAACTAAACCTAACGCAAAATGAATCATCAAGACCAGTTCATTAACAATAAAGTTATGCCCGAATAGATTATCCCAAAAACTTGCTTGACTTGTACACATCTGCGTTCCCTTTCACAGCGTACCAGCGTGATGTTACGTTATTGACTGGTGTAATCAATAAACTGATATGCGATTTCAGTGATCCCGGAAGATATGCTATCATTTATTGAAGAATTCCGTTGCCTTTCTCCGAAGTTCTTCATTAGATCTTCACCAAATTGAAATGGGATCAGTCCGGAAAAAAGATCTTCCAAAAAAAAAAATTACATCGAAAAAAAAACAGTCATAAACCTTCTTTTAAAGTCGGTTAAAAAAATCTGCTATTTTATAATCGTTTGAAGTCGGTTAAAAAAACATCTTCTATTTTATAACCGACTTACATAAAAAAAGGAAACATAACTTGTTCATTAAAAAAGTTCATTCTATTCGTATTTATGTACAACTATTTTTGCTTCTCAATCGGCAAGGGATCAGTCTATACTGGCGTCGGACGGCTTAAACGTAATCGCTTGCAAATTTCTATACTATCTATGGCTACATTGTTAAATATTCTATAGCTGATAGTCTATAAATAGCCAAATGCACCAGGGGTTCATAAACGTCAGGATGTGTTGGGATTATCGCCAAACACAGACATGCACACACTGCAATTTCCATGTATCGACAGTGTGAATGTGTTTGTTGTACCTGGAGTGTATTTTTGCAATAAGCCAGTGTGTTCTGCAGTCTCCGTTATGTCTAGCCTTTTTCGAGGTCAAGGACATCAAACGTCTGGCATTAAATAATATCGTTCTAATAGTAAGTAACTTTCAAGTGGGACTGACAGTCAGCCGGCACCAAGTTGTGGATTGGTTTCGGTAACTGCTGTTGCTGAGTAAACATGTTTTTGAAAACAAGCTTGCCTGTCTAACCTTGCAACCACACACAAAACGCCAGGAAAAACAACTTCACAGACATAACAAACATACATTAATTAGTGCAACAGTTGAAAAAACGAAAGAGTGTGATATGTACCTACTAGATGTCGTTTTAGAGTTATTGTATAATTATTTTTCTTAGCGTGAGGATGATGATAAAAGTTTCGTCTTGACTTAAACACTTGCCTGGCCCATTATTCGACTAAAGCATTCCGTACGCTAATGTAATTCTAAGTAAAAACTCTTTGATAAGATAATACTTACGCTGGGAGCAGCAAACATTGCTTTATGGTACTTCGGGTGATAGATCTTCGGTTACAAGTGACAGTCCAAGAATATAAGGTCTGAATTACTTAGAATCCCGATTGATCTCTTAAATACATAAGGTTAAGATAAGATATAATAATAAGATAAGATTCACAAATAATTTCTGAGAGAGCCCTTCGGTGTTGATCGAAATCACTGGAGACTGGTTTTGTGAGTGTACTGTTTGGACCTGAGAATGGCCGATTAGTATTTAAGTTTACCATCGTGGTGTGCCGAACGTTATAGAAGATCGAATGGTACGTCGCTCGGACAAGCTCCTTTAAAATATAAAAAGACACTCAAAAGAAACCGTATTGCTAGTTCACAATGTCAGCAAAATAATGACAAAGTGATCTGCCGTGAGACATAAAAAATGCACGACATGAAGACTATTCATTGTTAAGACGGCACGGAAATAATCGGTAGTGAAGTGAGTAGTTTAGAAAAAATAAACCTACAAAACTGACTACCAAAAAGAAAAAAAATACTAGTTCTTTCTTGTTGCTCTTAAAAAGGGTTTTTTTTTAAATAAACGCCTTAATAAATGCCTTAATGCATTAAGTCCACCCATGTACCACTATTTTACATTAAGTTTAAATAAATAAATTAATTAATGTATGACGTGAAATGAAAGTTTCTGTGCAAGATATCCTGCGTAAAATAAATGTATATTTTATTATAAAAACTAAGTTAATCCAAACTAATATTATAAACGCGAAAGTGAGTTTGTAACACTTTTTAGTCTAAATCGCTGGACAGATTTAGAATAATTTTGTTCCAGAAAATAAAACTTGAATGGTGACGAACGTAGGGGGGACCAATAGAGAGGGGAGAACGCGAACAAAGCCACGGTCATAAGCTCGTATTTTAAAGATTAAAAGTGACTTAGACCGTGAGGTTCACGCTAATTGACTGTCCTTCTTACAGATATAGATAACCTCAACTTATAAGAGGAAGAGGAGATTATCTTTACTTCCAGGCTCAGGATACTATTGCTGGTCCCACAAAATAGACTTAGCAGAGGTCCTGTTTTTTTCCAAGTTGTATCAATACCCTCTGTGCACGATTTGGTAAACTAAATTAAAAACTGAAATACTTTGTCTCATGAAATTATAAAATAAATAGAAGAAAAAGATAGAGAGGAAGATCTTTGTTATACAATTAAATTAATTGATTTTGAATTCGGGTGAAAAGATGATGCATTAAAAGTTATAACTGGCTCGTTATTGAATGAATAGTACGGGTGTTACAATCGACACCACGGCTCTTTTACCCCCACGCTGCTTTCCTTAAAGTTGCGACCTTTGAATGCATTCTTTCAATGAGCATTTTTTGCAACACTAGCAATAAAAACTTCCCTTGTGAAAGAGTATTTTTTGGGAATGTTAACGGGTACATTTGAATCATAGAATGTTTTAATTCGCTATGTAGACGCAGCTGATATTAAAAAGTCGAGTACGAGTTTTGACTGAAATATTAAATAAGAAATCATTTTATTGATGATGGTTCATATTATAGGAATAACTTTTACATAATTAATTATTAAATTAGGAATTCTTGTAGTTCCTGGCCTATCATTAAAAATAAATATGAAAAGATTTTCATTTCTACTTACCTACTACTGGGATCATTTGTGTCCAGGTGAAAAACAGAAAAGTTAAGTATAAAATATTAACACGGACGTAATTTACTAACAATTATGTTCATTTTCACTCTCACTGGGAAACATCTAATCTCTTAAAAAAACCAATTCACTGCTTTTGTGGTTTATATTTTTGATGTCGCGTAGTATTCATGCAAATTGTGGGAAATTATTTTTGGTGGGAAATTATTGTGGGAAATTTGAAAAATTGCATGTTTTCTTAATTAAAAAAAAATATAGGGATAAGTTGCTAACTTAAACATAGGAATTAAAGTAAAAAACCAGTCTAGAAGACTAGATTTGGTAAATATTAATTGAATATTTTTTAAAGTTTTTAGTTTTATTTAAAGTTACAAGATTTAGTAGCTTCTTTATCAACTATTTTTATTATGAAATGTGCAAGTAAAAATTAAAAACGTGTTTGTTTACGCAGAGACAGACATATGTATCTGTCACCAGGAGCACTACATTCGCGCAAAATCGAACAGGTGGTTGACCGCTACGAGGCGACTTACTAGAAATACAAAAATGCGAACGAGTAAACATTGCTTCACTTTTGTCTTAAGATTAGTTAGCCTTCTTTTGACCATTTAAGTAAGTATACCCACAATCAGTGTCTTTTCGAAACGATCAAGATCACAAAATAATGGTACGATGTATGCATTTCAAATAATAATGATGTTAAAATGAACTATTTGAAAGAATATCACTACAAAACAAAAACTTAGGTGGCATACTCCAAAAATCAAGTATATGAAGAATTTGTTTTTTATGTTGATGGTGTGGGAATATTTTGTCATCCTTAGCAACTGATACATATATTCAAAGTAGTCTCAGAATAATATTATTTTGCATAGAAGGGGAGAAACTTGGCTACTTGACCGGCGACGAACAGCACGAAGTCGTCTCGGAATACTAGGTCGTCCTAAACATCAGGAGCATTGCTCACGCAAAATTATATCAATTGTAGTTTTGTAGTGGAATCCGCACTATTTATATCCGTGCCGTGGCAGGGGTAGCATCAACAAGAAGATATGTTTCGAAATGATTGGTGCGTGAAAATATTAAAAAACTTTGCAATGTTTATCGTACACATGCAATAATCAGATTTTCCTCAGAAATATATTAGGAGTAAGTATTATTTATATTTATGTAAATAAAAGTTATACTTAGGAAAGTCATTTAAAACATTGTAGTTTTAAGAAATAGCACTGTCCTGATTTTTGGGATGTTGTTGGAATAGATACCACCCAATTTTTCAACATCGAAAGACCTGCGTGGTGTTCAAAAGACTTCAAATTTTTTGGTAATTTTTCAGGATATTTTATTGAAGGATACCAACAATTTAAATTAATTGCAAAGTTTAAATATATCAATCTTAAACATAACAACTATTTTGGTAGTTTTTATATTTGGAGGACCGTTTAGGGAAATAATTTACGTTATGTGATGGCGGGACCTCAGTTGACTCCTGCGACATAAATAGACGATTGTGTCGTGTATTTACAATTATTTATGATAATAGTCATCCAACGATGAGAAAATACCCTAATCCTCAATAGCCATACGATATATACCGTTGGAAAGAGCTTTTCTAGATGAACATTTACTATTTACTCGAATTTTGTCGAATGTTAGCATGTTTGGAGCTAATGACCTGAACGGGGACTTAATTGTGAATACTGGAGTCAAGAATCGCGATATGATAATATAATCATTGTTGGAAAAAGCTTGAAAGAAGAAAATTTGCTTTTAACATAACTTTTGTTAATTGTAGGTTTGGTCGGAGTTAATGACCTGAATTTTGTGAAAAATTGGACACCGAAGTTGAAGAAAGTGAACACAATAATCATGACTCACACGAGCAAAAGAGCTTGTCAAGAAAAACTTTTGCTAGTAACAAGACTTGATAAGTGTCAGTATGATCGGAGTTAATGACTTAATTTGGTGAAAGTTGAGAACCGAAATAAGGATTTTTAGCGCCCTAACAGCCATAAGATATACAACATTGGAAAGAGCTTTTAAGAAGAACTTTTATTACTAACACAGCTTTTGGCTATTTAGCTTTAAATTATAATAGTCCTTTTAGTGTTAATTTGAACACTGAAGTAAAAGCCACAGTTCACGATGATAACAACATGGCCGTTTCGAGAAACAAATAATACGAAAACCAACTAAATTAATAGAAATAAATTTTCTTATTTGGATTTCTTCAGTTGTTATTAAATAACAACTGAATAAATCCAAATAAGAAAATTTCGAAAAAAACGTCTAAGAGCACTTCAATTACTATACGACGACGTATAAATTTTATACGTCGTCGTACAGTAATTGAAGTGCTCTTAGACGTTTTATGCAAAGAAATACGATATTGTAACGATAAGCACTGGCCTACTCCATCTTTAAAGCTAAAACTACAATTTAAAACTTTTGGGAAATATGACTTATTTTTGAAGTGGATATGACTTACGTTACCTCAATACCTATTAAACCTACAGAGATAAGGTTGGCCTCAAATTGTAGCAAAAGCACCTTGTGGGATGCCTTCCAACGCTGCGTGCGTTTAGTACGCCTTTAATTAAATATAATGCACTAAAGCTATCCATACCATTTTTTCAGAAAATATGTACGTTTGTTACAACTAGGTAAATAATAATAGTAAGATACCTTATCTACAAAACTCATCTTGGCAACGAAACCAGTCTAAAATAATTTCTTTGAATGAATCAATGTACAACGGTTATCATGTCTATTTTTACGTAAAAGTTATTAAGGATATTAAATTACTTTTGTCGACGGTAAATATTATTTGATATTTTCCGGTAATGTAACGGAGACTATCCAAAACAAGCCGCCTCCGCTTCGGCTTCGTAGTATCAACACAACAACAAAACAACTCAGATGCGTAGGCGAAGTCTGCTACGAGTTCGTAGTAAGCGTAGCCGTGACATTGCTACGCCGTAGACCCGTAATAGATCGTAGTATTTACGGAGCATTTGTGCTATAAATAACTGTCTGGCTTCGTATCGTGTAATGTTACTATTTGTATAAGGTATTTTTTTTTACAAATAATGATGTCATGGGGTTTTAAGTGTTTGGCGGACGTGTGTAATGATACTCAGATATAGGTTTAAGGATTTTTATTCAAACTTTTGGGAAATATGACTTATGTTTGAAGTGGATATGACTTACGTTACCTCAATACCGATTAAACCTACAGAGCTAAGGTTGGCCTGAAATTGTAGCAAAAGCACCTTGTGGGATGCCTTTCAACGCTGCGTGCATATAGTAGGCGTAGGCGAAGTCTGCTACGAGTTCGTAGTAAGCGTAGCCGTGACATTGCTACGCCGTAGACCCGTAATAGATCGTAGTATTTACGGAGCATTTGTGCTATAAATAACTGTCTGGCTTCGTATCGTGTAATGTTACTATTTGTATAAGGTATTTTTTTTGTTTTAAGTGTTTGGCGGACGTGTGTAATGATACTCAGATGTAGGTTTAAGGATTTTTATTCAAACTTTTGGGAAATATGACGTTTGAAGTGGATATGACTTACGTTAGCTCAATACCGATTAAACCTACAGATAATTATGTCGTGGGGTTTTAAGTGTTTGGCAGACGTGTGTATGATACTCAGATATAGGTTTAAGAATTTTTATTTCTCATACGATCTTAAATAACAGTCCACTTAAAATGCAATACATAGGGTTTACTCTAAATAATAATATCATTGTTGCCTCTCTCTAAGGTGTTGGTGACGGTACACGATATATACCTACATTCATGTTTCTTGAGTTTTGCTTTAAGTTTGTTTTCTCTAGTAAATCATTGAACAGTGTCCCTCAACCAATATTGTTTTGTTTTATTGTAAATAGTTATTGCACGTACAGTTATTATTATTTGAAATATATAGCGCTAAATGTTAAGTGAAGCTTACCACATATTACCTGGGATAACTCACACACGGTCATCCGATCCCAAACTAGGTAGAGCCTGTGCTATGGCAACCAGACAACTGATAAACATACTTATATATTTATAAATACATACTTATTATAGACAAATTACACCCAGACACAGAACAAATGATCATGCTCATCACACAAAGATTTGTCCTGGGTGGGAATCGAACCCACGACCTCCGGCTTAGCAGTCAGGGTCACTAACCACTCGACCAACAGGCCAGTCAAAATATCGATCATGTACGGTTAATTTTTATTCTTTACAGTTGTGGGATGTTGATGACAGCCTGAACAACACGCTCCTGAGGATTGATGACAGCGGCTGCGTCGTGGTCAACCTCGACCACACCGTGCGACTCCTGATCAGAGAATCCGACTGCCTCGTCAAGATGGGTGTCGATTTGCCCATAGTATGCCACTCGCTGTATGCAAAGAAAAATTATTTCACACTCGTCAATGATTCTTTACAAGTGAGTTGGCAATATATTGCTTCAGTAGAAGATCTAAGTGACTATTTGTCAAATACCTTTAATTTTGCGAAATTGCGAATTGGATACTTGCTTATAAATACGGGAACCGGTCTTTTTATAAATTCTCACGTGCAAAGTTGAGCAAACAAACCTTAACCTATTTTCATCTGAAATGTTTATGAGTGGAGGTCATGTTAACCTATTTTTTTTTCAGTTCCTCTTGGAGGACTACCTTCGCACAGTGCGGCGTGTGAAACTCGAGGTCCGCCCACTGTTTCTCCCACAAGTTGTTCGCTTGTCGTCTCTTTTGCTCCCTGGACTCCGGTTTGTGGGTTGGACAAGCGACGACTGGCGGGAATTCATAGATCGTGCCAATGCAGCTATCAAGAGCTTTGATGTCCTAGTTACTAGGGTTCACGATATATATACTAACCGTATAATATATATGCTGAGTGGGATGCAAGACGTTACTTTAATAACTTTACCTGGTGAGTTATATACACAAATGTGGTTTTAAACTCACATTGGGTTGAAAAATCTAAGAAATAAGTGTAAATTATACTTAGGTTAAGGTCTGGATTAGCAATGAACTTGCAAACCATTTGCAGGTTTTACCTAGAATAACTAATAGCTGGACTTCGAATGGACGCGCGTTTAAATATTAGAAGTAACAAGCTGTGATTCCTTTTAGCCTGAGATTTTCTCTTTAAGAACTCTTAATATTTAATGTATTATCCTAATATATATTACGTCAAATGACAAATTATTTGTTTTATTTTGTAGAAGAAACGCCGTGGTCAGTAGAAGAATTTATTGAAAATGTCGAAACAGGATGTCGGTAAGTTATGGAAAAAAAGGACTAAACAATTAGTACATAGAGGCTAGATGATAGTACATAGATTTAGACGTTATGTTTTGTTGTGGTCCGTGTGTTGTGGCCTGAAAATATTTGACCTCATTCAGAGTGTGCACATATGGTTGCGTACTACAATATTTGCATATATGATTTCAGTTGAATCGGAGACCTACATGTGATTTATGTTTCCCTGGTAACGTGAGAAGTTTCAAAGATGCATAAATCTTGTTTTTGGCCAAAGATCCTGGTACTATGTTTTCATAAGACAGCCTATTCATAACAGCAAATAGTATACTACCGTTGAGAATTTTAAAATATTTTTTAATCCATCAATATTATTATTTTTGGTCAAGCAAGAGTTTTTTTTAAATATTAATAATATAATAATTTTGTACGTAATCATAATATGTGTTCAAAAGACTCATGTCTAATCACTTGGAACAGTAAGTTTTCGGTTTCTTTGAACTAATCGTGGATTGGATATTTATTCTAGACCACGTAGTTGAAATTTCAAACAAATATTTCCTAGAATTCACATCTCAACACAGAGGTAAAATGCAATGCACACACGTGCATAGCGCCAGACATTGGACATTGAAGCGTAAAACTCGCCAGTAGCTGTATAAGCCGCGTCGGGACCGCACGCCGCATGTATGCAACAGGATACGATAACTTCATTTTTCACCGTAACCATCTACGATAATAAAATTTATTCTTTTTTTACGGTCGTTTTTTCTTTAACATATTTTATAATGGGTTAGTTTTGACTAGGAATGAAAAGATAGGAGATTTATTAATACATTAAAACCTTTAAAAAATACGCTTGGGGAGATATATTGCCAGGAATGGCTGAAGTGGAGGTGATAGAATTGTTTTAATAAAGCAATGCCTGTGCTGCTGGTACTAGTTATGACTGATTTGTTTTATGCTGAGATTGGTTCAGCATTATCCCTGCCACTGTACTGTCAAAAAATGTAAGTTATTCAATTGTAACAGAATAAACGCAAACCTCTTAAGTAAGTAAAAGAAAAGAGGGTCATTCTACACATCATTATAAACATTTTTTACTACAGGATCAAACCCGAAATCGCGAAAAGAAAAACAATTTTTCAGTTCATTTTGTGGAGTAATGCGCACATAAATGTATGAGGAAGTCGATTTCTTTTTTCTCGATTTTAGTCTTGGTTCCAAAAGTTGTTCATAATATCTCCCCCCAAGACGGGGGGGTCTTGGGGGGAGATATCATGAACAACCCTTAGACCAATGACCCCCCCTTAAGAGGTATAGGGTTAATTCTGTTGTAGGTTAGTATCAAAGCCAAAATATATGCAAAAAAATGTATCGCCCACTCGAGTTGTCGATCACATGATTACCAAAATATTAATTGCTAATAGCTGAGTAAGTAGGAACATATTCTGTCTTCTATGTTTAAACAGAACCAGTATCTAAAAATATGTGTAATACAGAGTATACAAATATTTCTACCATCAC
The DNA here is from genome assembly GCA_002192655.3 of Mamestra configurata. Lineage (NCBI taxonomy): Eukaryota > Metazoa > Arthropoda > Insecta > Lepidoptera > Noctuidae > Mamestra > Mamestra configurata. Next base: position 639,451 of record NDFZ01005407.1, read on the forward strand.
CACACTTATCGAGCTGATTGGTGATCGCAGTACATTTAATTAAAGGAATTATTTTAGGAGGAGAAATATTGTTGAAATTACTTTTTTCGAATATTATCAAAATACACTCACATGAGAATTATGAGATCACACACACGTAACAGAATTTAACCCCTCTCGGTCCTCACCATTTATAATTTGATTGAACACGCTTTTATATTTATATTGTCTGTAAATAAAACACGTTTTCGTACATCTCGCAACTTTTATCTGCTACGCTGGTATCATAGCTTGAGAAATATTGAACTGAATTGAATTTTCCCATTTTAAATAAGTGTATCAACTTATAATACAACTTATATACTTGTTTTTACTTATTTGAGAATAAGTGGCTATTGGCATTAGCAAACAGATTCCATTTGATGACGATTGTTTATCATAAACAAAGGTTTGTCTTTGAAACTTATTAAACACAAAGGTTCGGCTTTGAAACTTATACCTCGCCTCAACTCTACACATACAACGGTTTATTTTTCAGAAATGCGTGTGTAGAGCTGAACCGTAAGAGTCTCATGGTTGAGGAGGCCGTAGAGGAAGTTTTGGACTTGGTGAAGAAAGCGGCTCAGCAAATCAAGCCAACTGAAATAAATCCAGACTTCGAGTTCCTTATCGCTGAAGGTGAGTTCAAATACTTTACGCACAAACTGTGGAACACAAAAATAATAATGGGTAACTACTCGTAAATGTTAGGTCATGTCGATACTACATTAACTCCTAGGGGTAAATAACCGGTTCCCGACAGCTAGCCTGTATCGCAAACTTTATTCGCGGCAAAGTAATGTAACCGTGAATAAGTGAAAGCGCCGGCCAAGTGATACCAGCTCAGACACGGTCACCCCTAGTACATGCAGACCGAATAAGCAATATGTAACTGCCTGAAGAGAGAGCAAGATAAAGCATCCATGAGTCACCCGCATGAAGCATTTTGTTCATCACTTTAGTCATAGCACAGTTGTTGTAGAAGGAGCACGTTTGTGTGGTCCGAGATTCATAAAAGATTATTTTTTTTAGTTTCAAATAACTTGTGGTGTCCAAAGCGGACTCCCAATAAAAAATAGGTTTATGGTACAGACTAAGTCAGGGTAATTTACATACGTCGTAGGGATTTGTCTGTCTACAATATTTAGAGTGTACGTTCGTTCATTCTTCTGTCTTCAAGGTATACATTTTCGATCATAATGCTGGCCAGTATCACTAATGCACAAGCGATTTTCACTGCTGACTAATGCTAAATAATTTTACTAACTTTTTATTCATGTAAGCGTTGGCGATTGGTTGGTAATGATTTAATTTACAAGTATTATGTATGTAAATAAAGTGAAGCTATTTTAATAAAATGTACTCACAGGTAAATTAAATGTTTTTGAAATAGCGACTGTGGCGTAAAAGTACATATTAACAAAAAAGCATACTATAGAATGGTAGGTATTGTTATACTTGTATTAAATAAATATAATAATATCTTTCATATTTATTAAGAGCTCGGTTTATAACTAACAGCTAAAAATACTTATGTTAAGCGTACTTAGATTACCGAACCGATCCCAGTCTGAACTGGGAGTTTTGCAACTTATGTTGCAGACGTTGAATAACCTCCACGGGTCAGGTTTACTCTGCGTTAGAGAGAATCATCATCATGTTACAGTTCAGTTAGTGTCTTCATACAACTGTGGCTAAGTAACTGCCACGGTGCTCGGTTTCTTCTGCTACGACAGTCGTTGCTCCTGTTTTGCCAACTGAACGGCGCAATAAGAGTGAAAGAGATATGTATACTTCCCCGCGTCATTATTCAATAAAAAATTACATTGAAGATGTCTCCAGACGTAAACAATTGACCCCTTAGTGCCTATGAACACCTAGTGGGCTAGTGTTACATTGTAGCTTGCATGGTGCCATTTCACCGCATTTTGTATTAGTGTGGCACTATTGTGGCACTACGACTAACTTAGAAGTACCAATGCTTACTAAAATACAACAAAGACAGAAAAGCACCTCCCGGTCACGCGAAGTGGAACCTGTAGGCGCAAGAAGTCAGCGCGCCTGAACGAATAGGCATTAATTTTGGCTACAAATTTATCACATAACCCTAATTTCTTTAAAATGCACTGTGCTTTACACAAGTAAATCAACTATCTGGATTCCAGTATTTAGTAAATAAAAAATTAGAAAAAGTATTAAGAAATATTTTAAAGATATAAATTGTAACTAAGTATGCGGTTTTGGACATTTATTAGTTTTGACTTTTTAAACTAAGATTATAAAACCCGGTTCAGGGGAATATTCCGGTTAGTCGCTGCCTATGTATATAAATGTATAAATGATACTTATAGCCAACGTTTTGTTATGTTCGCAAATGTCCTAGTTAGTTTTGTTATCCTAGTGATCTAACTTCCAAAAAGCCTATAGGTATATTTTACCTGCATTGTATTGACCACGTGGAATTTACAATATTGCCATTAAGCGGCTTGCTGAATTATATAACAACAAACGTAATTTAGAAACTAACATACTGCGAAAAATATCATTACTGCAAACACCCTACGACGAGTATTTTTAATCTTGTCAATATGATATCCTATTTTTCACTATTAACCAATAATTTTATTTTAATCCATTTCGTTTGTAAAATTGCGGTTCCAAAGAACTTCGGCTGATTCTGTTTATAGTCTAGAGTAAGTACTGATCAGGTATACTATATGGTAAGGTAAATAAATTAAAGTTAATTTATCAAGAATATAAAGTGCCACTACGAAGACATTGGCATCGTGAAAGTTGTTCAAAAAAAATGCAGTTTGCTAGCTGTGACTGCTTTCGACTATGACGCTTAATACCTGGATATAAGGATCTATCGATTGTTTATGAAATGAATCTGGTAGAGATGAGCTCTTGTTTAGTTATCTGTTCCTAGTACCATCAAAGCGCAAATACCGAACTTTTTTGCACAACTTCGTGACGGTATTTAATACCGTTGGTCACCAAATAAGGTCCATGGATAAAACGCATACGGAGGGGGAGGGACGGTTTCGACTGGCCTCTTGTTTAGTTATGTGTTCCTAGTACCCTCAAAGCGCGAATACCGAACTTTGTTGCACAAGTTCCTGGCAGTGCTTAATTCCGCCGGTCTCCAAATACGGTCCACGGATAAAGGCGCGTGTGCGGAGGGGGAGGAACGGTTTCGACTGGCCTCTTGTTTTGTTATGTGTTCCTAGTCCCTTAAAGCGCGAATACCGAACTTTGTTGCACAACTTCGTGATAGTACTTAATTCCGCCGGTCCACGGATAAAGGCGCAAGCAGATACGGGGCGGAGGGGGGCGGGCAACCGCTTCGACCAAAACTGACTTTACTTCGAAGATTTATTACTAAAAGATATTATTTTAATTGTCGTCACCCACGAAAGGGGTGTACATTTTTGAGTTAAAGGAAAATAAAGAATGTCGACTAGATTTGAGACGCGCTCAAAATATTGGGAAAAGAACTTTGACAGTTTGGATTACAGAGTGTCAATTCAACGAATTTTTAAACAACGATCGCATTCGCATCTCATTAGCAATCTGTGAAAAAGGTATGGAAATTAAGGCTTTTTTGACTCATGACGAGACGCTAAAAGTCTCAATTTCCATACTTTTATGACACTGTGTAATCCGACATGTTCGCAACTCACTTTTATTACACTCTTTTCGCTGAAATATAATATATCTTCTACATATATATATATGTAAAAAAGCAAAAGGTCACTCACTCATTCATTTACGTATTGATCACCTATGAAGATGAAATTTGGCATGGACGTAGATTATGGGGGTGTTCAAAATTGTATGGAAGAATCTTATTCCTTGTTTTTATAAACTTGAAACTGAGCAAGAATACCGACCTAAATGAATAATAAATAATGTCATAATTCACTCTTCAAAGTTTTACCCAAACTAAACTTTAACCCATTGGGGGTGACTACCCCCAATGGATTTTTAGGGGGGGTTAAAGTTTGTATGGAAGAATATTAACGCTTGGTCTAATAAAGTTGAAACTCGGCATTAATAATCTTGATAGAAAATGAGAAGTACGTGTTTTTAGATTTTTCTAAAACCAACCACTGAAGGGGTTTAAAGGGGTGATGAAGTGTTTAGTGAAACATATCACTGTTTACTTCAATTTACTTGGTAATAAAAGTGAAATATTTGGAACGCATCTAACATTTTTTTCGTAATCAGGGATTGATTACGAAAATATCGTTAAATCCGTCTATCGGGGTAAAAAGAGTAAAAATGAAATATATGAGAAAGCTCATTACTTCGATTTAGAAACTTTGTGCAAATAACTATGTAGATAAAGAATAAAGATCGCAACTATTGATATTGCAAGGTTACCCTTTACCCTTCAAAGGGGGCCAGGGTAGGGGGTGTCGAAGTTTGCAGAGGAAAGTATTAAATCCGCACACGAAGTTGCTGGCAAAGTGCTAGTTTATATTTAAAAGCAAAAGGTCACTCATAAAATCATTCACCCTCTGATTAATCACGAAATTTCGAAAACTGCTTGACCTTTGAAAATGAAATTTGGCACGGAGGTAGATATGAGTAGGAGACGTCAGTTAAGAAAGGATTTTTAGAAACTCTCCTCAAAAAGGGTTGAAATAGGGGGTGGAAATTTGTATGGAAAATCTTAATCCTTTGGCTAACTTTCGTAAAACTTGGTACAAATACTGACCTACTTGAATTACAAAGTTTATCACCATTCGATTTTCAGAATTACCCCTAAAAGAAGATGTAGGGGGTGTTCAAGTTTGTATGGAAGAATGTTATTCCTTGAGTTTATAAACTTGAAACTTGCCACGAATACTGACCTAAATAATGTCATAATTCATGTTTTTTGGTGGTTACATATCTCGTGTGAAAATTATGCAAGCATACAACATATGTGAAAACGATGTACAAAAGATTTGCACGATCTAGTGTCCGAAGTAAAAAAAAAGCAACAATTCAAAGAACAAATAATTAAATTAAACCGTGGCAGCTGAGAGATGACCAGTCCTAGCTGACGGCGCTCGTTCAGCAATATGACGCTAGCGCTAATACCATTCGGCTCAACCACTTTGAAGGGTGCCAAATAATACAGCACCATCAGCCAGACTTTTAAGTGAGCATGACACTACCAACCGTCAGGGCACATTTAAGTCAAAGAAAATTATAGTTTAAGATATATTAGCTTGTGCGCCCTAGCGGCTGTGGAGCAAGACCAGCATTGAGCCAAGCATTTTTATCTTCAATGTAATTTCCCAACTTATAATATGCTTGCCGGCTTAGTGTGCGTTTAAGACAAGATTTAAATTTGATTTCTATTTCTAGAGACATAGTTATGTATGTCGCCTCGTTTATTAAAAAGATGCAGATTCTTTCTAACGTACTTACATGATGTTTTTATAGATATATTGACAAGGTACCGTTATGATGTTAATATTCTTTAACAGTTCCCTTAGAAAATCGCGCCGGCGGAGATTGTAAATGGCTGCTTTCTGCAAAATAAATATTGAGTCAATGTCGGCATCCCGTCCCCATAGTAAGATACCGTAAGACATGATACTATGAAAGTAACTAAAATAGACTAGTCTCGCGGTATCAACATCTGTAAATTGGCGGATTTTTCTAACAGCATATGCTGCTGAGCTTAGCCGTCCTGCAAGAGATGACAAAAGAGGACCCCATTGTAGCCAAGCGTAATCCTCCGGAACACCGTTCTATCGACGAATTCGAGTTTTTCCCTGTTCAATACTATATCACAATAACTACTTTTGACATTATTTTCATCCAATCTTGGATCTGCAGAAGGGCGTTATTTACTTCGTCAAGATTATTACTACGTCTATTTATTTTCAAAATCAAAGAAGTTTCATCGGCAAACAAGATCATGTTTAGCTTGTTTTGCTACTAACTAAAAATAAGAAAAGTTCCTAAATCGAGCTCTAGGGGACGCCCATTTTCACGTTTAATCCTGTTGAATTGTTGCCGTTTATATGAATTAGCTGCTGTCTATCATTCAAATACGATTTTACTAAGTTCAAGGCGGTTTTTTCTAATCCGTAATGCTCTAGTTTCAGGAGTAATGTTTCATGGTTCACACAATCTAACGCCTTCGACAGGTCGCAGAAGATACCTATGACATCTTGCGCCTCTTCCCACGCATTAAAGATATGTTTTAATAACGTTACACCAGCGTCAGTTGTACAACTTTCCCCGGTGAAACCGTACTGTCGTGTAAGATATTCTTCGCGTTAAAGTGACTGAGCATTTGATAAAGCATTACCTTTTCAAATATCTTGCTGAATAAGTGGGCGAAGTGCTAGTTATTATAAAAAACTGTTAAACTAGCTGGATTTTTTTTATTTTTCACTACAAATCTCAAGAATAAATATTGAAAGTTTAAGTAATGGTAATCTGAAATATTTGGCTATTTTCACCGCCTCGAAAACGGAATTGTAGTCTGTGTAAGTTTTCCGTAATATAGGACAGTAGGCGTATCTGAAAATTCAGGATCTAAACCAAATGCAGACCGTGAACTTTTAGAAATGATACCTTTTTAATATTATTTGAGCGAGATACTAAGTCCGCACTTGGGTCCACAATAATTATTTTAGCTATTTTAATTTAAGAGTTATAATTTGTAATCTTTCTGAAGACTATTACAGTTAAATTAACACTTTGCTTGCGACTTCGCCCGCTTGATTTAGTACGTACGAATTTGTGTGGATAAATCACAACAATTTTTATTACGTACTCAGCCATTTATTGCTAAGGCCACAAGACCAGTGTAACTGTTGCGCGGGGGTCCTGGGTCCAAATCCCGGGACCCGCAAAGAGTCGGTTTTTTATGAGTAATTGTTACAGCTTGAGCGTAATTTAATTTTAAGAGATTTCCAAACAAAATTCAACACCTCCTCGACTCCCTTTGCAGGGTGTAGTAAAATTAATCATTACGATCTTTATTTACCTAAATAGCCAGTTAGATACACTAAGTTTTAAGAAGCTAAATCGAATCAGATTTTTCATTCAAACCGTTTTTCTCTTTGCTTGCCGTTGGGGCTTTTTTTTGTTAGCCAACACTTGTGATATGATTAGATCGTCACACTATCTTCGCCGCGGTCGACCTCGACGACGACGTCCTTCCTCAAGCGTCCAGTGAGTGATGATCTTCGCCCACCTCTCTGGGTGCATTCGTGCAATGTTAGGCTAGCCCACTCCTAATTTAGCCCATTCACACTTTAGCGTTGGATGTGATTATGAAAAATGGCGTTTTATTCATTTTAACATTTAAATTTCAGATAGTTTTAAATAAAAAATTGTAAAATTAAAGCAAGCATTAATAATGTCTTCTAAAAATTTCATTATGTCATGGTCGGGGAAATGTTACTCCGGAACCCTTCACTCTCTCTTCAACTCGAAATCAAAAAGCACTGTCACCAACAAATAGTTAGAACCTATTGACAACTGTGACAAAAAGCCTATGTACTTAGACTTTTTTATAGGGCACCAAGCCTCCTGGCACTCCACGGTATAGTCCGAACATCTACAAATGTAAATTGAGTTACAACGACCATTTAGATAAGATAATAGCTAA
>NDFZ01005407.1:648177-685134 GCA_002192655.3 Mamestra configurata
TATATATATATATATATATAAGTAGGTAGCTCAGTTGTTTTGTCTTAGGCGGGTCTTATGAGGATTGACCAGACAAATATGTTTTTAAGTAGGTACTTATGTGATTTGGCACAAAACATTTTTTTTTCCTTTTTGGCAATTTTACAATGTATTCAGTAGTTAGCTACTGAGAACATGCAACCAGCAGTGTGCAGGATGCAATATTCTGGAACATGAAGGTTTTCTTGAGTATCAATAACGTTCACTATGGGAAAAACCCTGAAATCTCGAAAATTAATCATATTTTCCATACATTTTGATGAGTTTCGCGAACATAAATGTTCTGAATGATTTATATAAAACTCACATTTGAAAAAATGTTACTTATGAGTAAAATTTTGAGTGTTTCCTACTGTAATTTATCAAGGTTAAAAGTTTTTATCACTATAAAACCTTAGCATCGTGCTAGTTGTTTAAAAATGTAGTTTGCTAGCTGGGAATGCTCTCAACTTTGACACTTAGCACGTAGAAATAGAGTTCCATCGATTGTTGATCGGATGTTTCTGGTAGAGAAGTTATCTTATTTAGTTTCGTATTCCGGGTACCGTCAAAGCGCAATATCAAACTTTGTTGCACAACATCGTGGCGGTATTAAATACCGTCTTAGTTCCACGGATATAGGAACACGGAATCGTCGTATTTTCGATCCCTTTAAGTTTCGGTCTGGAGAGCCCAAATTCTCTGCATAACGTATAGTTGGGGGTCTAATAAACACACTTAGTTATTTTGTAACATATGTATTTCCACAAACATTAAGTATATTTAACAGTCCAGCCATACTTTTTTACCGTCACAGGGTGTGTAGAGCTATGTTTTCTAGAGTTATGGGGCTTGAATCGAATCGAGGTCTGAGGCCCCGCACGATTTTTTTGACGTATGGTAACGTAACAGTATCGTTAACGTAATTGAATTTTGAATATAAAAGTACCCATAGTATTTTGGTTAATTTTTATGCGACATGTACAATTTGTATCATACAAAAATACGAATATAGTATACATATATCCAATTCAAATAAATATTATATGCGACACGAGTATTATAATTGTAGTCAAATTTGACGTTACGTTACTATACGTCAAAAACATTCGTGCTAGGTACTCTGATAACTTTAAACAGTGAAAACAAAGTCTTTAAATGTTTTTATTAACATTAATGAAACCAATTCAATCACTGACCGACAACCCACACACAGCTTAATATTGGATCTAGAACTCTGATAAAAGCGACATTTAATCAATATTTAGCTTTATGAATGGTTAAATAAATCACTCATTGTTAAAAACGAACAGTTGACTAAACAACGCATGGTTGTATCACAATTTTAACCATTTTTTGAGTTAGTATCGTCAGCGACAATATTCGATGATGAAGTACAAAGTGCCAAAAGTCGTTAACACCTAAAACATCATTAGTTACTGAACAGCTTTAGGCACAAAATTTGGTGAGCAGATCAAGGTTACAAATTTCGGTGAAAAAAACCGTGGACGAATGCAATTACGGGTTCGTGGAAACTGTCCATACGGCCGGGTCTAAGTTCTTCAAGACTCGCCGTACAGATAAGAACAAGAGGCTCTCTGATCCTACTCTCAAGCTCGTGAAGGAGAGGCGGGAGATGATTCTGTAGTCTTCAGACGATGCAAGAAAATATCGGCAGTTCAATAGACTCACGACGTCATGGCTGAGACTATGGAGGACCTCAGTACAATGCTCGAAGACCTCAGCAGAGCTTCCGAAGGAGTGGGTCTTAAAATGAAAATGGACAAAACCAAGGTCAAGGAAACACCCATGTAGCACCCACTCCTGTCAAGATCGGAGAATGTATACTCAAATTTGTACACGAGTACGTCTACCTGGGACAAACGGTCCAGTTAGGTAGGGCAAACTACGAGAAAGAGGTCAACTGTCGAATCCGACTGGGCTGGGCGACGTTCGGAAAGTTGCGTGGTAACTTCTCGTCTCACATACCACAGCGTCTCAAGACGAAAGTCTACGACTAGTGCGTGTTGCCAGTGATGACTTATGGAACTGAAACGTGGTCGCTCACAACGGGCCTCATCAGAAGGCTTAAAGTCACCTAAAGAGCAATGGAGAGGGCTACGCTCGGAGTTTCCTTGCGTGATCGAATCAGGAATGACAATATCCGCAAGAGAACCAAGGTTACCAACATAGCCCGAAGGATCGCCAAACTGAAGTGGCAATGGGTAGGGTATATTGCTCGCAGAACAGATCGACGATGGGGCTGAAAAGTTCTGGAGTGGCGACCGCGTACCGGAAGACGCAGCCTTGGAAGGCCTCCAACTGGTGAGGGTCGCGGGTAGCCGAAGGATGCGAGACGCACAGGACCGGTTGTTGTGACGATACTTGGGGGAGGTCTTTTGGCTGATATGATGATGATGATGACATTAAAAAAAGGTCTGAAAAATGTTACAATATTTGGTTATTTTTTTTTCTATTTCTAGTTCACCGACTTTTGTTGAATTGATATGTTCAGGTTATTTTGAAGTTTTTCGGTTTCTTTAATTATGGGTAGTATTTGGTTAATCTATTAACTGAAGTATTATTTATTATTTAATTTTATGCATTGTTTTACCCGACTGCCCCAGAAGGAGGGTTATGTTTTTTATTTCGTTGTCACACACTGTCTGCCTAAACGTTTTGATGAATTTTTTCAGTAAATAAGATTCTTCTAAACATCTTAAGTGGCATAAGCGTATAAAAATTGAAAAAAAACAATAATAAAATGGCTGCCGCTAGAAGATTTTTGTCGTTTTTAGGGTTCTGAACATCCGTAAGAAACGGAACCCTTATAGGCTCACTCCGCTGTCTGTCACAGCTAATTTTATTTGAATCTACTCCACCGATTCTCTTAAAATTTCGTACACATTTGAACTTCTGTAACCCAAACACGGACGCGTTACGTAAATAAAATAAAATTTGACTACGGGGTCACTTTTGGGGGACAAACTAGAAAATTACAAAAAAAGTCTTTCAAACCGCACCTTGTGACTTATCAAATGAAAGAGCTTATTGTGACGGTTTTAATTCTATTTTTCATAATTTTATAATAAATATTATTCAAGTTATTCAAGACCCCCCTTTTCTCCGAAACTACTAGGCCTAAAATTTTGAAAAAAATGCAAATAATAGTTTTTTACCTCTAGATTACAGGAAAACTTTTTTAAGAAGTATTTAGTGTTAAAATAACACGTTGCAAAAATGAAATTCGTTCGGAACCCTTTGCACACAAGTTCGACTCGCACTTGGTCAGTTTTTTTGTGATACGGTTATGTGGGGTTTCAAATGTGGTCAGGTAAATAATGTAAGAAATAAATAAAGTGAAAATATATAAAAATCCCGACACCCGACGGTGTTATTTTAGCTGAATTGTGTTAAAATAAATAAAATACTTATCGAAAAGTAGATGCATTCCTACTTATATGCATCACACAGGTTTTTACTTGACTTTATGTCATTTATTTATTGTTTATTTTGTATATTGTCTAACTTCTACTAATATTTTAGTTAAAATGTTTGAGCCATAATTAAATTCAGTTAGAATCATGAGCCATCGGATAATTCGTTTGAAAGCTGCAAAACATTAAAGTGTATTTGTTATTCCCGCATGGTGTCCTTATGACGTTTTAAATATTAAAGAAACCATGTCAATGCGGTTATTGAGTCATGTAATTTTGACCATTGTGTTTAACGCAGTAGATTTTATATTCAATTGATAAAATATATTTTGGTACATCAGGAATTCTGTTTTGAATTTGGAATTTCCTGTCGTCTAGAATTATTTGCAAATGAATAGGAGTACAAAATAATAGAATACAATGCTAGAAGAAGAACTATTTCGATTAAATAACTACACTATTTTGATTAATGACAATTACCGAATTTTGTAACACTGGATACGCCATTTAGAATTTTTGTTTATATGTCCGGTTACGGAAATTTGTAACCTTGATCTGTTTACTATATTTTGTGGCCAATGCTACTCAGTGACTTTTGTTGTGTTAAGGTGTTGACGACTTTTAGAACTTTTAGATGCTCAATGAATATTGTCGCTAACTGTACCACTATAACTTCTCCTCCTCGCGTCGTATTCCGCATTACTGAGGGTTGTGACTCCCCCGCCGCATCATTTCTTTGACCACTGAACCACCAGCAGCGCGACAGTTGCGTGGCTAAAGGTTCTAGTAGTTTGTTTAGCTTTTGTTTCTTATAATGTGAAAGCATGTGCTTTTGCCGCGCTCTCATCGAGCTGCCAACGTCCTAATGTGAAGGCCTTAGTGCCACCTATTGTGATGCCGCCCTCCCATCCTCGCATGCTTTTCTTTCGCGTTGAATAGAATATTGTTTTGTTTTTTAACGGGTCTAATGATTAGAGGTCGGATATTCGAATGCATATTTGCCTAAAGTTACGATGTTGGCTATTATGGAAAAGAAGCGAAAGAAAACTTGTTTATTTGGTACAAATAGTTAAACACAATGTAGTTACTTTAATCAAAGCTGAATTTATACAAAACAATAACATTGTGTGTCTCATGGCTGCGCCAAATAGGTCCAGTTCAGCAAAATGCAGGACCACTAAGAGTTGCCTGGCGCTGGTTTTCAACTGAACCTGACGTTGAAGTGTAGGTACGGACATAAGATTTTTAGAGTGTTAAATATACAGGTAAATATATATTATGTTAATTAAATAAATAAATAAATTTGGTATTTAGTGATAGATTAGTTTGTATAAGTTGAAGTAATAAGAAACAATATTGAATGGAAAGCGCTGTTATCGATAGATCAAAATACTTAGCATATACTCCGCGCTTTTGGATTGGACACAAATCACAGTTGCCTTGTTCCAACGTAATATGATTGTTTTTGCCTTATATATATATATAATTTCAGAAAATAGTATGAAAACTTGCCTCATCGTATATAGCAAATCGTATGAAGCGTGATCGTTAGAAGTGGGTTCTACTGTATGCATTTATGGTTTACTATCTTTTGCTTGCAACTCGTCCACGTAGAATAACTATAACTATTCTATAAAAAAAAAAATGAAACTTTTTCATATTGTTTATTACAATTTTTCAAGTGCCTAAATACAATCGTTCATGTTTTTAGCTTCAATAATGACGGACTCCTATAAAAACTTTCATTTCAAATCCTTCAAGCCCTTTTCTCCGAAGTCTAATCTATCTCTGTACCAAATTTCATCAAAATCGGTTCAGCAGTTTAGGCGTGAAAGCGTAACAGACAGACAGACAGTTGCTTTCGTATTTTATAATATGAGTATGGATTATGAGACCGCGATCAATTTGAAATCGCGGAAATAAATCATATGTTCGATTTTTGTGAACGTTAACGTTTAAATGTTCTAAACTGCTTTCAGTCTTAAAATTAAATTACATGACGACCCGAGAAAAGAATCAGCTGATAGAGTACCATTATGCAAGCCATACTATGGTTGGCATTATAAGTGACAGAGACGGTCGGTCATTGTCCTGATTGCTCTCGTTCTTGCATCATACATCATTACGGTCATTGTGGAGTTCCGTGCAAGAACTCACACATGCATTTGGAAGAGTCGAATGCGTATGTGTTGAATATCGTGTAGGCACAATGTATGAGCGAGATGGTTCAATGATTTAACTCTTAGTATTCATTGTGTCCTGGTGTCATGCATTACACGTCGATGGGTTATAGTTGGATACAATGTATCATGTAGCTCTTCGAATAAGATCCAGCACTGGCAAAGCATTCGTCATGACGATTCATCAGGTTCGTTCTGGACAAACGTATACGTTAACAGTCTGTCAGCCAGTCAGTCTGTCTGTATCAGTAACTTTATGGATCATTACCACTTAAGTAGTCTGCAATCATCATCGAATCTCTGCAATCTCAGCCGAAAGACGTCCACTGCTGGATATAGGCCTCCCCCAAGTGTCACCACACCGACCAGTCCTATGCGTCTCGCATTCAGCTGATTTCCGCGGCCTTCACCAGCTCATTGTTCAACCTCGTCGGGGGCCTTCCAACAGTCTGCAATACATTCAATATTTAGCATAGTATTATATTAGTAATTCAACTGCGAGAATAAACGATAAATTCGTTTAACATACATTTTATATCACTCGTAGCTGAAACGTAATAGTTTTCCCTCCATTAAGCAATTTGTAATAACTCATCCATTCGATAGTATAGAATGTGATATTAAGCCCGGGAAAAGATTGGTTTCAGAGAATATACTAGTGTGTGAAGATCGAATAAATGAGGCATTTATTTAATTATGCTTGCTTTTTCTTTTCCGGATAAATACAACGTTCCAACGAAATCAGTAAAACTACGACCCCACAAAAAAAAAACGTTCCATATGTCCGTTCGTTGCGGCCAAGACCCCGCTTTCGCTGTTAAAAGTTATCAGATATCGAATCAAGCCACATAACTCTGGGAGACCTCCCTCTACTCTCATACATTAACCAGTTAGAGACATATTAAATACCAGTGACTTAAATGCTTATCATAATTCCATAGGAGTGACTGCATGTTTATAAATTTAAGCTAGGCACCTACTGGTGTTGCGTCATGTACAAGTTTTGTAAATATTTAAGATTTATTTTTCATTCGAAAATACCACGTATCGCTTCAAAAAAACCCTGCCTCATTTGGGTCATCTTGTCGTATCGTAATCGTATATTTGAGTGTCTAGTTATATTTAATGAAAACAGGGGCCAGTAATTATGTTAATCTTAATAATCTCTTCTTGGCCGATTTCACAAGGTTCTTGTTATGGTGGTACAAACCAAATATTTATCGACGTTTATGTTTAACCTGAAAACAAATGTCAACACTTCAGCAGTGTCATATTCCATAAATACTTAACTAACTATATACACTAGAAATAAAAATAAAATCTCCTAACTAAATAAACCCTAAAATATGGCGTCAAAAAATTCATCCGCATCGCTGTCGACTGGAAGTGTACCCAAAAGACTGGCGGCATTGCCACGTTGTATGGCAATGCTTATTCTTTGACCAAGGTAAAAGCCAGCCCTTGGGTCACGTGAAGTGTCAACTAAGCGCCTTGAGAGATCTTTAAATAAGTTATGTGCACTCGGACCCCAAGACCCGAGAGTTTCAACCCCAAACGGCTCGAAAATATAACTACCAACAAGTTTATTATATTTATTATGTTTGGATAAACATTATTTTGCGTATATTAATCAGGAGATAAAATGTCTTGGGATCCATATTCCGTAATTATGGTACTGGCGGTTCCTTAACCTTCGACTACATACTTTAAAGTGCTTTCCAAAATATGACCAAGCTATGAACTTTTGGGATACGAAAAAGGCTTTAGTGCTTAAATAGTTAAACTGCTTTGTGCCTTTAGCTAGTTATGACTAGCTACAGGTATAAATCAGTTTAACTTTAGCTTTTTATGGTAAATCATCAAATGAGTTCCGCTCCGCCCAGAGCGGAAGGGAGTGTCAGGACTCTTACTGACTAAAACTCATCCATGTTCCTTGCTCCAAATGTCCTATGCGTTCCAGGGCCGCGGTCAAAATTTTCCAACAAATTCCGCAACAGCTACTCATAGCTAGTGTTGATTACTTTATGTCTTGCTATCAATCAATCAATCACATCATTTATTTGCATAATACAGGATGATAAAGGTGTTACAAATGCTATTTCAGTTATTGTACGTCACCTTGTCACGTTGCAACTTGCGTAGGTATGTGTGCTAACGGAAAACCACACATTGACATGCGAATGCGTTTTTTCTTCAATACCAATGTCTACACGTAAGACACGTGTCTTAGTTTTATATTTTCCTAGTAGAACTTCATGTTCTGATGCATTTTCTGCACGTACAATGTTGCAAACTTTGTTTGCAGTGAGATGCGATGAATGATGATAGATAGGTACCTACCAACGACCTTCAGCACCATATAATATGAGCTTTAACTTCATCCTACAAGTTCAAACTTTTTGATAACTTTCATTGTAATGTTTGCCAATTTGTTTAAAAATCGTTGAGCTAAGTGTAGAACTATCAAGATTCGTAGACAGACATCCCAAATAACGGTAGGCTGTGATTGTTGCTGTTCATGTGCCTGTGCAGTGTGCATACGAACTTTCTTAATTCTTTCTAAATTCAGTCAGTACACAGATTAGTCGTCTCCTAAAACTGTTTGTAGAAGTGACTTTGTGAATAAAAAAAGTCTTTTTTTATTCGACCGGTCGAGTATTTGTTCTCTCCTAACCTCTTTCCATGAAGTTTCATGCAAAAATGGCCGCCCCCTCTTACAATGCACTGAAACTTCCTATACAAATGTGTGTATCGTGTAAGCATGCTGGGGGTGTGCTTGTAGTAGTGGGTAAGAATACCTAGTGCTTATTGTTTCCTAGTATTTCTTATGCGTTCAATGCACATCAGCCACGGTACAGCGTCACGTCGTCGGGACCTTGAACTCGCAGCAATGGACGTCGTCGTTGACGTATATACTGTTGAGAGCTACTCAAACTTGTTTATTTGCCTATGTCATGATGTAGTATTTGACACGATTTTGCCGATTCCGGTCTTCTTCTAAATATATAAAAGCGAAAGGTCACTTATTACTTCATTCACTTACTGATTAATCACGAAATCTCTAAAACTAAATTTAAAAATTAAATTTGGCATGAAGGTAGATTATAAGCAGGAAATGTCGGTTAATAAAGGATTTTTGGAAATTCCCTCCGTAAATGGGTGAAGTATGAGATTTAAGTTTATATGAAAATTCTATCTGGTCCGGTAAAGTTGAAACTTAATAATCTTGATAAAAAATCAGAAGTACTTACGTGTTTTAGGATTTTTTTTTAAATCAACCACTGAATAGGTGCAAAGGGGTGATGAAGTTTTGAGTGTCGCATATTATTGCTCACCTCAATTTACTTGGATATTGGTATAAACAATTAAAAGTGGAATATTTGAAACGGTTACAACAGTTTTTTCATAATCAGTGGTTGACTACGAAAAAATCGTTAAATAGATAAAATTTAACGATTTTTTCAGGATAAAAATGGAATGTACGAAAAAGTTCATTATTTCGATTTAGAAACTTTGTGCAAATAACTATGTAGGTAAAGAATAATGATCGCAAATATTAGTATACCAAGATTACCCTTTATCCTTTAAATAAGGCTGGCTTGCTTTTTGAATATTGATATATTAATTTTATTTCTTAATAAAAATATAAACACAATTCTGCATAGGTACCATAGACGGCGATTCGCTTCATCGAATTCTACTACTTCATGAATCATAACTTATTTTTTTCTATTTGAATTTATAAAAAAACTTAAGGCTCTTTTTTCATTAACTCATTCAAGTAATTGATGATCCATAAATTTATATACCTAGGTATACCTATATTTAGTGATAATTTGCGATCCTACTAATATTATAAACGCGAAAGTTTGTAAGCATGGATGGATGGATATGTGTTTGTTACTCTTTCACGCAAAAACTACTGAATGAATTTTGATGAAATTTGGCACAGTGGTAAATTATAGTCTGGAATAACACATAGGATACTTTTTATCCCGGGAATATGTTCCCTTGGGATAATTTTCGACAATCACGCGGGCGGAGCCGCGGACGGCAACTAGTAGACTATAAAGGATGGCTAAGTTACCTGAATGAGCGACGTTTTTTACACAACTGTTCGAGACCATCACTTTCAGAGTAATTTCGAATTGCATTCACAGATTTTGGGAAAAATGCTACAATTAGCTGGAATGATGATAATTCTTACCTACTTATTATTTTTTTATGCCAATCCATGTAGTTCCAATATTATAAGGTAGGTACACATATGCTTCTGGGTCATCTCCGATTAGGGACACTCTATTAATAACGCGACAAATTTAAATGGGCTATTCCCTTCAGACCAACCATAAATACATATAAAGTCCGTTTGCACAAACAGAGGTACCGTTTAGCTCAGAGTAAGTCGCTAACACGAGATTAAATAACAAATATTTCATACATGTCCCGGGTAAAAAACCGGGTTAGCGTTAAAGCTTTTCGAGTTGTTTGCCCTTTTTTTTTAAGGATGGGAAATCATCCAATGACTTCTTCCGCTCTGGGTGGAGCGGAAGGGCGTGTCAGACTCTTACTGACTAAAACCCATCCGTGTTCCTTCTAAAGCCCTATGCGTTCCAGGGCCGCTGTGACTCTTTCGAACAAATTCCGCAACCCTGGCAGGCTCTGGCCCTAGCGGGCCCCGTCTTTTATGCTGACATCTCTTTGAGGCGCGCGTGAAACACAACGCGCCATCGACCCGGGCCTGGTGGTGATCGGACAGCGAGCCACCCAATGCTCGCCGTCAGCAGGCCCGCGCCTACGGTGGCAGGGGATCGCCCTGCGACTCCCGACGCCCGGGGCGTCTTCTCCTGTTGCGGCGGTTGGGGCGAAGGCCTTGCCTTTCCCTCGCGCGGCCCGCCTCCTCCTTCGCTAGCATTACTGCTTCGCAGAAGGAGGTGACCGCTCCCCAAGCCTCCTCGCTCCGAGTTGTTTGCCCTTGCATTACAATTATGAACTATAACTAAACTTGACCAGTGGTCAAATTTATTTATTTACTTTTGAAATAAATAATTATTAGTTAAAAAATCTATTAGTTAATAACTTACAATTGGTCGGAAAAAGCATTTAAACACGTCTAATATGAACGATAATTACCTACCAATCATTTCACATTCTACTATCCCTAGGTTGTTCCGAATAGAATAAATACAGTCTTTTTTTCTTGAAACCATTTTGAATTGAGGGCTAATTTCAATACAAATCTCCTTGGTAAAAAATCATTTTTAAAGAGTTTCAAACAAAAGAAGCGTGATAGATAATATCACTCTTCTTTAGTTTGCAACAATGGACGTCATGCGGGAAGCTTCTCGTGCTAGGATTTTTAATGATTATAAACGAGAGTTCACCTAGAAGGAATCTCACGAAAATTTTCAGACAGCATTTGGAGAGTCTGCTCCTGTGTTAGCAAGTTACTTATTGGTTTCGTGATTTTAATTTAAACGTTGTCGATAGAACTAGACCCGGCCAATCTACAACTACAGTAACTCATGAAAATGTCATCAGGGTATAGCGGCTATTGCGGGAGAATAGACACACTACACGTCGAGAGATTCAGGCTGAACTGACGAAAACAAGTTTTTTTATTTATTTTTTATTTTAGATGGGTTTGTTCTTGACTCTAGTCTAGGCCATAGCTGACAGAGACAAAATCAATTATAGAGCGAGCTTACCCAGAAGAAGCCTGTTCACTCTAATTTTGAAGAGATTAGGTCTGTATGCGTCCGGAAACACAGACGCAGGCAGAGACTTCTACTCCTTTGCTGTGCGCATTTTAAAAGACGATTGGAAACGTTTAGTGTGAATTGGTGGAATAGCAACAAGGTAGGGATGGCAACATGTAGTGCGGTTAGATATGCGATGATAGAAGGGGTCGGTGGGATGAGGTCGTGGAGTTCCTGGAAACTCTCCCCGAAGTACAATCTGTAGAAGACCGACAAGCATGCAACCTTGCGGCGATGAGACAAGCTGTGAAGCTTGGCATCCAACAGTTTTACGTCGCCAATGAGCCTCTTAGTTCTGCATTCCACCGAGTCAAGCGCGGTAAATTAATATTTAGCGGAGCCATCCCAAAAAAAGGCTGCAATACTTCATGCAGGATCGGACTCGTGCTTTCTAAAGAGTTAAAAGCAGCCCAGGCGTGAAATATCGCTTCACTATATTTAAGATGCCCAGCTTTTAGCGGGTAGTTTCCACCATCCTCCATGAATACTTTAAAGTAAGGAATCTTGCTTAGCGATGGATACCTCGCTCTATCATCGAAGAGCAAAATTCCGTCGTGTTTATTGGTGCAAATTTATAATTTATGCTAGCAGGAGGAACTTCGCAAAACGTATTCTACACACATCCCTACGGTGGAGCGATTGACTGCTGCGCTGCGTGATGCGGGTTCGATTCCCATAGGGAACAAATATTTTTATGGCCTACAGATGGTTCCGGGTCTGGCTGTTTGTGTATGTGACTTTGTATATTTGTAAACGCACCCACGATGCAGGAGAAATTTGTAGTGTGGGGCAAAAGTTTTTAAAAATAAATAAATTACAACTGACGAATCTTGGATCTACAGCTACGATCTTCTCATGGAGCAACAATCCACGCAATGGGTGTTTGAGGAAGTTGAGTTTCTCATAAAGGTTGTTCGCGGTCGGGGCGTAATAAAAAAATTGGCCAAGTGCAAGTTGAACTTGCACACGAAGGGATAAAATCCATAAAACATGTATGGGGGCCCTCTTTTATTTTTAATTTAATTTAATTTTTATTATTTGTTGTTATAGCGGCAACAGAAATACATCATCTGTGAAAATTTCAACTGTCTAGCTATCACGTTTCATGAGATACAGCCTGGTGACAGACAGACAGACGGACAGTGACCATCTGTAACCATACCTATGTTCAACAAAATAAATGATTGATTGATTGATTGATTAGTATAAGGGGTTTTTACCCTTTGGGTACGGAACTCTAAAAATGATAGCGGTTTTTTTGACGTAGTGAACCAGTAGCAGTAACGCTAGAAGACCGTAAAGCAGTTACTAGTGAATGGTATTGCGAAGTTTGTCTGCCTTAAGCATTTGGGGAGTTGAATAGCGAGCGACCAAGGAACGGTGTCCGAGGCATTCTTTTTCGCCAAGATAACGCGCTCGCTCACACATCTGCTAGAACCATGGACTATTTGAATGTTTCGAGGATACGAATGTTACCTCATCCTCCGTACAGTTCAGATTTAGCTTCATGCGATTTGTTTTTATTTCCCACGGTAAAAAAGTGCTTTGTGGGCGAAAATTTAACATTTCGGACAAGGCCGTCGAAGAATTCCGACGATAATTTTTCGACCTTCTCCCGCAAGATACATTTTTAAATATTTCGAAAGTTGGTTCACCCGAATGCATAAGTGCATTGGGGTTGGAGGGGAGTATTTTGAACCGCTTTAAAATAACTTTTTTCATATTCTAACTATTTTTCATTCCACTAACAACTTTTGAAACAGCCCACGTATGTCAGTACCAAGAAAACCAAATACCTGTTCTGCAATTACACAGATATGTACATTTTGATATCCAGACAAAGACTGATCGACTAAAACGTATATTGCTTTGAAACATAGTCCAAAAAAATATGGTGCGTAGCAAAAATTCGGTACTTAGAATTACATTTACATGAATGCTTAACTTTTTTTTCAATTCTTCTCCAGTTCGATCCAGCCCGTCCCTAGCTGTCCTCCGCCCAGTGACGCCCTAAGCCGAGGCCCGTACTCCACAGGGGGTGAAGTCGCTTTAATATTATATTAAGGCCACCACAGGCAAGCCCGGTTAAGCAGTTGACAACCTCATTGGTTGAACTGCAAGACGCCACTAACAAAAAAAAAAAAAATTCTCCTTCTTCTATCATGGACATGAGTGCACATAAAAATATGCATCATTACTTCAAATAGAGCTCTCTTACGTACATACGAAATATTCGATTTCATTTAATATTTTCTCAACTTTATTTTTACCTACTTATCTATACTCTTTCTTATCTATATTATTATTACAATATAATAAAGCTGAAGACTTTGTTTGTTTGAACGCGCTTATCTCTGGAACTACCAGTCGGATTTGGAAAATTCTTTTGTATATGATAACTACGTTCATGTGGAAGGCACAAGCTATACGGAAACGGGGAATTCCTACGGGAACAGAAATAAACAGAATATGCGCGTACAAAAGTTGCGGGCAGAAGTTAGACCTATAAATATCCTAAAATCTACTTTGCATTAATTTTATTCCCGAATTTAATCATAACACTACAGTAAAATTTTATTATGCTAATGACCACGATATCTTCTCTGTCAGAGAGGCTTTAATCGGGTATTTTTATTCGTGATCGTAATCCACCATAATTATGCACAGAACACGCCTTTGGAAGCCTGTGATAGAGACAGTAATGCTTGTCAACACTTCCCATATTTGACAAGAGTGTCAGTAGACGTCACCATTTACTCATAGAAACTGATGGCCCATTATATCTCAAGCCTGCGACTCCTGAATTTGCCCTCAGCGCTAATTGTGCCGGCACGAAATGATGAGCGGCTGCTGCTGATGCGGCGGTGAGTCTAAGATCTATAAGTGCACAATTTTGCGTCAGCAAATATATTTCAACTCGAAAAGAATCTTAACTAAGCGATGAGTCTTTCTCCCTCATTTTTATTTGATTAGTTATAGTAAATAAAACGCATTATCCAGTTTGTGAAAATGCCACATTGTGAAAGTCGTCACATTGTGGTCAAGAAAATAGTTTCGGACAGCATATTCGAAGCTTTTCCACCATATAACAGATGAGTTGGTAGTGATAAACTTCTCGCAGCTATGTTCTCCCAGTACGTCTTCTCTGTTCCGTGACTAAATTCGAACTCCGGGGCTACAATACCGTGACATGACCGTTCGGACGGGACGCTAGGTCCAGAGTGCAGCGTCTGGTTTGGTTTGCAAATTGCTGGTGTAGTTGTAGCAGAGCGAACATGAAGCCACGCCCCCCAATCGTTCGTGTAGTTGTTACCTATAGGTAATACACATCCTCGGTTTTATGCTGCCCTGATGGTATAAACTATTGCATTTAATCGTTGTTACTTAAAATTGTTTATAACTGAGCGTTGCCATGACAACATAGTTGGACTCGGTACAGCGAACACATAATTTCGAATGACCAATATTGCAAGACCCTTGCTATGTAGAGGGTTGCATACTATTCAGGGGCCAAGCGTTTTTTTATACTTGTCTCGTAGTAGTTTCACTGTAGGATCGGTTTAATTCACATAAAAATATAAATAGGTTATTCTCCGGTTATTTATTTCCAGACTAAACATCGAAAGATATAACAAGGTACATTAAAAAAAAACTATATTTCAGAGGACCGATTCTGTTTTTAAGCAACGTTCGTGATTCCATAATTTCAGCTGAAATTTCCTATAAAACAGTTGACCCAAAATTGGATGCAGTAGTGACTAAACACATGATACATGGGTAGTACCCTCCTGGCATAAAATTTTATGGCATAATATAGTTTGGCATAACGTTTTCGCATAACTTTTATTAGCATAATAATACTGTTGTATAATAATGCTTTGGCATAATGCCCTTTGCATTATGCCAAAGCATAGCATAACTATCATTTAGTCTAATACAGTAATAATAGTTTATTTAGTCTAATAGTTTTGGCATAAGTTGGAGTTGCATAAATTTTAGAGGCATATTGAACTGGGTGAAAAAGGTTAGGTTACCAACCGCGTACCTACGTCCAAGTTGCTCGCAGATTTTATTTCACAATTTTGTAATGGTAGTATCATTATGCGTTTATAACATTATGCTTTTTAAAATTATACTTCATTATTATTTTGCTAGCAGTATTTATGGCAACAAGCATTATGGCAAAACATTTATGCCTAATAATATTATGCGTAATGATCATTATGCTGAATTTCGTTATGCCAATGTAAATTTTGTCAATATATTTTATGCTTATCATTAGTAAACCGTCCAGTTTACTAATGATATGGTATGGTCGATGGCAAGCATTCCAAGCGTTACCTGAGAGTCCTGATTGCTGAAACCATCACGGGAAGTGACGGATGTCCATTGTATAGTCGGCGATCAGTTGCGGACACTGGCGATGGGTAGATGTGAAGGTTAAAGGACAAGATTTTGATGTAAACAAAAGTTGGATTGTGCCATACTCACCAATATTGTACAAAGCTTTTGTGGCTCACATCAAAATGGAATATTGTAACACCGTCAAGTCGATAAAGTACATAATATATAAATATATGATGAACAAAGGTAGCGATATGGCCATCTTCGCTGTAACAAATGCAAATGACAAAGTATCAGATGGGTCGCTATGTGAGCAGCAACGAAGAAATTTGGCGCATCTTTTCATTTGCTATCCACGAATGCCTTCTCAGTTTGTCAGATGTTTTCGCTCGCACTTTGCTGTATGTTGATATGCCACACTCTAGGTCGCATATACACAGTACACGCAAATAGCGACGAATGTTATTTTCTTCGATTGTTGTTAGTGAATGTTTGTTTTCCAGCATCGTTTCAACGACTAGGAACAGTTGCTGGACATCGATGTGCGACTTACCGTAAGGTGTGTCAACAGAATTCCGTCACATCTTCATCGCCGCATCAAATCTGCATATTGTTTGCGATCGACATGTTTCCCCTCGAATCTGGAAGATTTGCGGGTGAAATATAGGGATGACATGTTTGAGGATGTTTTGCATCGCGTGCGCTGTCAAACTTTGAATCCATCACTATAAATGACTGAAGAAATTTACGATGAGACATTGATCATGATATAAGACATGTGTCTATTGATGGCAAATAAAGTATTGTCGTGTTTGGGCATGACACCACCCAATCGTCCTATGTGCGATGCACTTAACCACAACTTACAAAGAGAACAACAGTACGATACTGAAGCAATGGCCGAAATAGTTTGTACAAATGTTCCGCAATTGAATCAACAACAACTTTAATCGAATCTGTGAACAGTGGATCTGGTGGAAATGACTTCCTTGATGTTCCCGGAGGGACTGGAAAAACGTCCCTAATTTCTTTACTATTGGCGAGGATCAGATCGCAAAATGTAGCCCTTGCTTTGGCTTCATCTGGAATAGCTGCAACTTTGTCAGAAGGCGGACGAATTGCACATTCTGCCTTGAAATTACCATTGAACATGCAAATCAACGAAACACCAGCTTGCAACATTGGCAAAAACAGCGCAATGGCGAAGATCCTACAGGTATGCAAGTTGATCATTTGGGAGGAATGCACGATGGCTCACAAGAGGTCACTGGATGTTCTGGACAGAACGTTGAAAGATCTTCGTGACAACCAAAACATTTTTAGTGGAGCCTTAACCTCTTTTCAGGTGATTTTTGTTAGACTCTTCCAGTTATTCCCCGATAAACTTTTGCTGACGAACAAAACGCATGCCTAAATCTGTGCAAAAAAAAAGCAGGATGATAAGAGAGAGATGATGTCTTGATCTCGCGTATACCGATGATTCCAACGGATTTAATGTTCGATTTAAGCGTTTACAATTTCCCGTGCCTATGGCCTATGCGATGACCATAAATAAATCACAAGGCCAGCCGTTGGAAGTTTGCGGAATCAATTTGGAGTTTTCCTATAGTTATACGTCGCATATTCGCGCGTCGGGCGGGATACTGTAATCTTTGTATATTTACGCACCGCAAAAAGACAAAAAATGGCTTATCAGAAAGCTTAAAATTTATTAACTGTTTTGTAACTGTGTTGTATTTAATGTACTTTAGATAGAGATATTTTATTCATTTGAATTGTAAGCAAGTTTCATTTAATGACTGAAGGAAGTTAAAACCTTTTAAAATATAGCCAGTATTATAGGCAAACTTTTTTTTGTAACAACACAATCTGAGGCGGCACGAAGTTCGCCGAGTCAGCTAGTATCATAATATATAAATATTAAGTTTATAAGCTTTAAAGCTTTGTAAGAAAAGAGTACCGCCATATACAACACATCATAGATACCATTTCAGTTTAAAGCCTTTTCAATACTTTGATACAAACAGTTGAGTTTAGTTATAGCAGCTATATTGCATTTGCATTGGACGTTGAACTTCGAAGATAGACCAGAATCCTCCTCAAATTAAAGTACAGGAAATGAACATGAGAAATTGTTAGCAAAATGTTAAACTGAGCTGGTTGGGACTTGGACTGCATGACCGAAGACTCACAACGGAACTTCTTAATGGCAAATAGTGCAAATGTATAGACTGATCCATTATGGGAATGATGTCAAAATGGACTAAATAGAATAGATAAAAACTAAATACATAAAAAGTCCTACTAAGTATCAATAATGAGTTTATTTATTTATTTAAACTTTATGTACAATAGTGGTACGTGGGCGGACTTAATGCATCAAGGCATTCTCTACCAGCCAACCTTTGGGTTATAAAGACTATACTGTGGTAGGTGTACAATAAATAAAAATTAGATTTAAAATTGAATTTTAACATTTCGGAAAGAATATACAGATAATTAAAAATTAAAATATAAAATACATATACATATATGCTAAAATAATAAACTAATAAATATGATATATTATTATCATACCGATTAAGAGAATTCATAATAATCATGACGAAGAACATCTGAGAATGACAAGCTTTTAAGTAGTGTTTTCGGATTTTACGTTTAAAGGAAAATTTAGACTCAGCCTTTATCTTGGGTTATGATCGCTCACTTTAACACAAAAATAAAAATGACTTTGAAGCTAAAATAACCCATGCATTACAACAAGCCGTTAACTGGTTAGAACATAACAACTTAATAATAAATTTGAAAAAAACCAAAATTATGAACTTTCGTCAAAGATTAGCTAATCAGGAATTAAATGTAAGTTTTAATAATGAAAAAATTGAAGAAGTAGCAAATACAAATTTTTTGGGCTTAACAATCGACAATCAACTTAATTGGAAAGAACATACTTCAATATTAATTAAAAAAATTAGTAAGTTTGCTTTTGCTTTATATAAACTGAAGAAAGTTGTCAATCAAACTTCGGCAGTCACTGCGTACTATGGATATGTCGATTCCATACTACGCTACGGAGTTATGTTTTGGGGTAACTCCTGCAATAAAGATATGGTGTTCAAATCACAAAAAAGATGCATTAGGGCCATCACCGGTATAAAAATAACTGATAGCTGTAAACCTTATTTTGTATTGTTAAAAATAATGACTTTACCTTGTTTGTACATATTTGAGACTGCTATATTTGTTAAAAAGAACATGCACCTATTCAGAAAAGCATCTGAACAACGCTATAAAATGATTAGACAAGAATATAGACATGAATTATGCGGTCGACCTTCAAAGACCGCCTTGATGCACAAAAGCATACTTTGTATGGCCCCAAAAATATTTAATAAATTACCAAATGGGATTAAGGACTTAAATATTATTCAATTCAAAAATAAATTAAGACACCTATTATTGGAGAAATGTTATTATACCATTGACGAATTCCTTAATGATAAATTGTAAGCTATTTGCCATTGATATTTATTTAATTTTGACATAGTATCATTATTTTTATTATAAAAAGTTATTTGACATTGCATTATTTGACATTAAGATTTATTTAACTTTGACATTGTATTAATGCTGTGATTTGTTACAAGTGATTTCATTCTTCATCATTATAATCGATGACATAACATTTCTTGACACCTTATATACCTATTTTTTTAAAACCTATTTCATTTTAAATTATGATAATTTGCATGCCCCTATGTTGGCAAAATATGGAGAACTTTTTATCTTATGACATCAATGTATAAATACCCATGTTTGCAAATGAATAAATTATTATTATTATTATTATTAACAAATAAGGCCCCAGACTGGAACACATTTATTTATTCTACTAAGATATGTTTGGTTATATTTATATATATGTTTCACCATAGCGTCTTAACTATTGAAACGAATTAAATGAATAAAGTGTTAAACGATTTGTTCGTGTGTGTCCGGGGACATACGGTAAAAAATAAATTTTCTTAGTGTGATGTAATAATACTTTAGATGACTACCTACTATTGATTGGCACTATCTACCGTGGTCGGGTTTCAATTTTCAACTTAATTTACATCCATCTTTTACAAAATAAAACATTTAAAAAAATCGCTCGGTCTTTTATCCCCGCAGTCTTCATATATTTAACTTTTCATAAACTGTATCGTATCGTACCTTCATAATAATACTTACCTAACAATTGTCATGTTCCATGTGCCATTTTTGAAACCATTTAAAATTTTGATTTTTGCAATACCTACCTACCTAGTTTCACTTAAAATATGAAAAAAGTTTTTATCTAAAATATTGACACACGACTTAATGCAGAGCTGCAATTAATTAATAAAACCTTCAGAGAATTATAGTTTCTCTGTTAATCAGCGCGTTTTCCTCCCCTATAGAAAATAATAAGTTCTACACAACCCAACACATCGCGATCTTCACACACACATGCAAGTTAACTGTCAACAGCGAGTCAAGTGTAGTAACGTACTCACACACACAAAACACTCACTTCATACCCCGACCCCGACCGTAGTCTATCGTTATTTCAGCCGACACATCAAACCTCCGGACAACTTCTGCTATCCTAGTAACATCAGTGAAATTGCAGGCCTAAGTCTCGAGGAAATCTAAAGACCGACTTACATGGTGCGCTTTATGGAGGACGCACAACGAAGCGGAACATTTGGTTGCTTCAATTTTATCCAATACTCCATGTAAACGATTTTTGATTCGATAAACCCTAGACGTGTTGGCCAAGAGTAACGTTTTCATAGTTGGTTTGCATTGGCTCCAATATCCCCAACATTGGCGCCAATTTAAGCCAACAAAAATCGTCGATTTCTGCACTGGGATAACAGAACTTGTGAGGAAGTTGACCTGAATTATATTTTAGAATAGTGCCATCTAGCTTTGCACTCGCACGTGACATTGTCGTCACATCACCCCTGTTTTCTGTTAGCTGATGACATTTCGTTGATAATACTGACATTATTAATAAATTGACGAAAATAATCTACGTGTAAACCTAACAAAAACGAATTTTATTCAATTTAGTACATATGAGCAAGAGAATCAGTCTTTTGACATCAATTATAGTGGAATTAATTAAAAGAAGTAAACGAAACGTCATTTCTCGGTATAACGATTGATAAACACTGTAACCGGAAGGCCCACGTCAATAAAGTATGCAACAAAATAAATAAATACGTGTACGTTCTATACGGACTCTCAAAAACAACAGCGTTAAATACCGTATTATCTGCATACTATGGTAGCCATAGTATGCAGATAATACGGTATTTAATTTGATATATTTATGTTGATTCTGTATTAAGATATGATCTATTTGTCTTTTTTTATCTATATTACATTAGGTTACTTAACAGAAAGTCAGAGAGTGTTCATCGCATAGAAAAAATGCATCCGCTCCATAGCGGGAATACGCCCATGGGAATCTTGCAAACCCTTTTTCAAAAATTTCAAGATAAATCCTTGATATACCCTTCCCAGTCTGTATATCTTTGGAAGCGCTAAATTTATAAATTATCACCCGGAGTTATTTAAAAAAGCTCATGGATTGTATCCAAAAAGTAGTAGGCACAAGAATAGAATTGTTTTGTTCAGTATTCCTAAGACAGCACTATATAGTAAAAATAGCTATAAGCTATATATATAGCTAGCTCAGTATATATAGTCAGTATTATTAACCCAAATGTTTACATGTCACATTATTATGACTAAGTGTTATGGATCTGTAATTATTTATGTTAAAACCGAAATTGTACCAACACTTATTGCGAATACATTTAATTAAATTGTTTCAATGTATGCAAAAGGCTTTAAACTGAAATGGTATCTATGATGTGTTGTAGGTGGCGGTACTATTTTCTTACAAAGCTTCAAATCTTAAAAACTTAATATTTATATATTTACCCGGCGAACTTTGTACCGCCTCAGATTGTGTTGTTACAAAAAAAAGTTTGCCTATAATATACTATACTGGCTATATTTTATAAGGTTTTAACTTCCTTCAGCCATTAAATGAAACTTGCCCACAATTCAAATGAATTAAATATCTCTATCTAAAGTACATTAAATACAACACAGTTACAAAACAGTTAATACATTTTAAGGTTTCTGATAAACTAAATTTTTTGTCTTTTTTTGCGGCGAGTAAATATACAAAGATGACGGTTTTCTGACGCGCGAACAGGCGACGAATAATCGTCCATGCGCGAAACGGATACTCCAAATTGATTCCGCAAACTTCCAACGACTGGCCTTGCGATTTATTCATAGTCATCGCAAAGGCCATTGGCACGGGAAATTGTAGACGCTTAAAATCGAACGATAAATCCGTATACGCGAGATCAAGACATCATCTCCTTTGTATTTTCCCTTTTTGATCGTTGCTGTTCATTAGCTTTTTCACAGCCAGTCTCGTTCCATTGCATAGTCGAGGTTGATTAATGTTACGCAGCATGATGATAACTGATCCTGCTTTTAATAGCAAATTGTGAGGTGGTAGTCCAAGCAATTCCAGTGAATTCATAAACTCTGTGGAATAGTTGACTTAAAGGATAAAACTCTCTCGAAGGAAAATTCTGAATGGTCGCATTGAGATCATCGATATCTTTGTTTTTCGCCGCTAATATTGCTCGTTCACTTAGCCAATTATGGTTATTGTACTCTTGCGCTATGTCCGGAAAAACAGGCTGAATAAGCTCCTCTTTCGAATCTGTGAAGTGACAGAAATCTGTGGTGAATCCGGTCGAGGTGTCAACTGCGTTTAACAATTGCTTCGAAGACATAATTGCAGTTTGATCTTGTTGCAAAAAACCTCACATGTTAGTTGTCAACTGGAGTGTCTTTACGTGCCGCCACAAATTTGATGAGTTTAGGTATGCGTGTAGTTCGTCAGCAAAAGTTGGTCGGGGAATAACTGGAAGATACTGACAAAAAGTGAGAAATAAAACAGCAATATTTTGGGCCTCATAAATTTAAACTATTGTCGTGCCAGCGACACGAAGAAGAAAAATTACGTTCGGGATTCAATAATTATGACGCCCGAGACATAAGATACTGCTTTATCCCCTCTTTGCATAATCTACTATTACATAGCTGCTCGTATATTTATCGAATAACGTTTTAAGACGCACGTATTTGTAGGCTTAGCGATTGATTTAATGAAAAATATACGTAATATGTTATTGTTTCATACCTGACGGTATTTTTTTAAATTATTTGACACACTATAGCTATACGAGATAGTTGTTAGCCATAGATTTCAGAATTAGCTAACCAAATGCTGTTTCTTTCATCAGATGACAGTCAAGCGGGTAGCGGAGCCACCTCAACCGTCAACGACTCCTCGTCGAGTGGCCAGCAGGACTGGTCTGCAGTATGGGAGTGCTTCGAGAGCCCTCACCGGCTGCTGTCTATGCCTGCTGGTGGACTGTCGAAGAGTATGCAGGTTGCTAGTCGCCTAAGTATTTAATTACGCTCTTCTCTATGGAATTGATCAGTAATTTTAATAAGCCATGTGAAATGTATCGAGCACCCTGCCGAAAGAATTTATTATGAGCCCTGTAATTAATTCTTTCAATTATTCTTTTTTAATTAGTCTACCTCTAGTCTCATGAGATGCACCTGAATTAAGCAATGTTATTTCATTTGCAAGGAATTAAATGCACCTTTAGTGGTTTTTAAGATAAAATGTACCTGATTAAAACATTCTTAGAAGATTTAGGATTCTATTCATAAAATACAACAATTGCTTGTCTATTTATTTTATTCAAACTTAAGACGACATTTAGCCATAATA
Source organism: Mamestra configurata (assembly GCA_002192655.3). Classification (NCBI taxonomy): domain Eukaryota; kingdom Metazoa; phylum Arthropoda; class Insecta; order Lepidoptera; family Noctuidae; genus Mamestra; species Mamestra configurata. The sequence goes on from NDFZ01005407.1 coordinate 671,786, forward strand.
TCAATAATATCGTAACCAAGGCCAAGACTATCTGATGTCATAAAGGTTTTGTTAAATATACGTTCAATGTTTATGGCACGTCTACGTTCTACGGCCTCGACTGCAACATTCCTGAAAACCTGTCATCCTATTATGCGAGCCTAGTGCTAAAATATTTTACAGTCTGGCTGGATCAATACTGTGTCTGACGCATATGGCACGCTACTATGGTTGCCATGGAAACGATGCATCAGCTTGAAGTTTGATAGGCCAGCTGACAATACGGCTGAAGGAAAATCAACATAAACATTTAAAAAAGTCTTGGATGTTTCTTCGTTTTTAAACACCGTCTTCCGAAACTAGAGTAATTTTATTTGTAGTGTGTTTTTTATTTGGATGTTGTATTTTTTGTCAAAAAGTTTTTATTTTCCACTTTTTAGTGGTACCCCACACCTAACAACACTACTGAAAGTCACAGGAAAGTAAAATAGGCAATTCCGTTTACTTGGATGACATATTTTTTCCAGCTATTGTGATTTAAAAACCAAACTACTGAACCGATTTTGATAAATTTTCTATGGGACCAATAGGAAAGTACCGGTATATCCTTTCACATAATAAAATAATTTTTCAAATCGGTTCATAAATGAAGGAGTTATGATGTATATAAACAAAAAATACAACCGAATTGAGAACCGCCTCCTTTTTTGAAGTCGGTTAAAAATAAGTTAAGTATTTATTTGGCCATTGCAAGTTAAGAATTGTATGGACTTGAAAGAGACTTTGACCGCTGTGCTTTTTTTGGTGTATTGTCCGCGGAATATAAAAGGCAATTTGACAGGCATCTTTGCATACAAAATATGTCAAATTACAAATGTTTATTCTTCAGATAAAATAAAAGTAATTTGCCTATTTACAACTGTTTTAATAAATACTTAACTAACTATATACACTTAAAACAAAAATAAAAACTCCTTACTAAAATATGGCGTCAAAAAATTCGTCCGGATCGCTAGCTACTGGAATTTTGCCCAAAAGACTGACGGCATTGCCACATTTTATGGCAATGCTTATCCTCTGTCCGAGGTAAAAGCTAGCCCTTGGGTCAAGCGAAATGTCAACTAAGCGTTTAGCAAGTTCTTTATATTACGCATGAGCACTCGGACCTAAAGGTCCAAGAGTTTCAACCCCAAACGGCTCGAAAATATAATTGCCAACTACTTAGGTTTTTATATTTCCGCCGCTTGAGGTTCTCCGCAGCCGCAGCGGATTGACAATTTGACTATTGAAAAACCTGAAAAACTGAAGTGAAGAAAATATTATACATAATAACCAATCAACTGAATAAAAGTCGTTTTTCAGACTTTAACTGAAGATAATAATAGGCTGGCTCCCATTAATGCCTCATTAACACAACTTGCAAATGTGTGTGCAGATCTATACTATTCTGCCCGAGCCTTCAGAGAATAGGTACAGGGATAATTGTTGTATTATGGGCATTATGTTCTGTATTACGGCATCTTAGGTACGTTTCGAGAAAAGCATTACACTTATGGAAGGAGGCCAATACTTACAAGTAGTTGGAACAAGTAGCAAAATGAAGATGAAGTTTACTAAAAACATTTTTCCACTTCTCAGGAAATGGTGAAAAACGCAGTGAGTGAGATGCGACGCTACTATAGCAGGAAAGTCGTCGATGTCCTCATCAAGGTCACCAGAAGGACTCTTGACCTTATCATCAAACAATTTACTTCCGACAGTACAGCAGAAGGTAAATAAATTAAAGTATTCATTTTCAAACCATATTTTTATTACAATAGTAACTTACTAGAAGAAAGAAGTACTCAATTGAACCGGTTTAGGCTTCCTCATCTAGTATGGAGGAACGCTCACATGGTATCCCAATGAGTAAATGTATAGAAATATAAAAATTATATGTATGAGTTAATGTTACGAAATGTTGCAGAATATCCTACCAAGTATTGTTTAGAAAAAGTCATAATTCTGCTTTTGTGTAAATACGAGTTCAAAACAAGTATTCCTCTTTAATTATATTTTAACAAGTTATGTCAGTCTATACGACTTCAGTTTGATTTTTACTCCATTGAGGTTGGTGTGGATTTTACCGCATACATGTACTACGAATACGACTTCCCACCGCTTTCATTGACAAAAGAACGTAGACAGAAGATAATACGCAAGTATGCGAAAAAATAACTTATGAAAGCCATCCATTATTTAATTACGCATTAACTTTGTGTCATCTTGCATACCACTTCTGTTATATTTTGCTGAATATATGTAAAAGAAATGAGAAAACGGCCGTGAAAAGCGCCATTTTGGACTGCCGCTCCATGAAAACATTCCAAATCCAACCGCAATAGAATACTTTTCCATACATTATTTGATTAAAATGTGTTCAGTATTTCATAACGCATGTTTTTCAATTAAGATTTTGTACATTTCTGTCACAATTCGAAAGAAATCAGCTAAAAATGTCAAGAATTTCATTTCATTGCGGGTAACTACGATTGTGACTGCGAGTTGAAAAATCAAAATGTTAAAACATGGATCCGATTTTCAACCTTAAGTCGATGAATTCAGAGACGAGTTAGGCATCATGCTACAGCGGTAGTTGTTACGATTTGACTGCTGAAAATTCCCGATCCAAGCTCGTAATGTTTATGGGCTCCTAGTATCTTGCATCGTATTTGAGCTGACTTAACAGCACCTCGTGACATAGGTGGGGTGAGAGAAAAACCACGTGGAGTGGCAAATGGCGTCGGCGAGGGAATGATGTTTACATATAAAGTACTACTTACATTCAATTCAGACTCATACTTTGCGTAGTTTGAGTAAAGAAACATAACGTGTAGATTGTTTTAATAGAAACCGAATTATAGATAATTATTCAGTGTAGATATATTTTTTTTATCTCAGACATGTTCAGACATAGAAATAGACGACGATTAGACTGACATACAGAACGAAGTTTTATGAGGTTTGAGGTTTTTTGGCCCGGTGGTTAATGTTTCGGGTTCTGTAGTTAAATAACAAGGAATCCTCGTAGTTTCGCCAAACCGTCCGTCCGCGGTTTAACTCGGAGACTCTTGGTCCTAGAAAACTGTAATTTGACATGGATAACAGAATAAAATCTTGTAAAAACATTTTTTAGGCTACCCCCCATACAATGCATCTGTTGGGCCTTTTCCCAACTATATTGCGGTCGGCTTCCAGTCAAACCGGATTCAGCTGAATACCAGTATTTTACGTGGAGCGACTACGAGTAACTGGGTACCACGGCACTTCTTGGCAAGATAACTGTTGGAATTTCTGGCTTCTGAAAATCCGGGACCAACGGCTTAAAGTGCGTTTAGACTTTTCCGACGCACGGAGAATCTCGGTATGTTAAGATGGTCACCCATCCACGGATCGACCTCGGCAAGCGTTGCTTGACCTTGTAGATCGACCCGTGCGGCTGTTATTATTTAGTCATGACAAGTAAAGGGGGATTTTTATTACTCGTTTACAATAAAAACGGAACTCTCTTTTTTCTTGAATAATCTACGTAGGTATACTTACTATCATCGTCTAGTCTAGACCATGTACGTATCTCGTATATTTTTGTAATCTACTAAGCAAGATCTAGAGTAGTATTACTCAAAATGTCCCCATCTGCACCGTTTATGTACATAAATCAAGAGGTGGGCAAGTATTAAACATGGTGATTCTCATGATGTGAACCCGGAATGCTATCAAATCAGTCTGTTTCCTCTCCAGTCTCTTAATTTATTAGGTAGATAGGTCTTTGGAACCAAGTAGGTCACTGTAAGCACAATTTAGCCTTTTGGTGTATAATAGATCCTGTCGACATATTGCAATTGAGGCGCCGCTCATTTCTAAACGATGATGCATCTGTTGAAGTTTACTGCACTTAAGGACCTAAAACACCACTAATTGTCTTGAAAACCTACGAAACACATACACTTTCCTTTACCCCCACTATAGTTCGTAGTCAGTGTCACCGCTGCGAACTATAGGACCATTTGCAAAGCTATTGCTTCGTAAATCCCAGTACCGTCAAGGATTGAGCATGGCACTGCGAATCGCCCCCGTCCCCAGGACCACACCCAATGCATAGAACTACAAAGCTGTGTTCGGTGCAAACAGTGCGGGCACCCAGACAACTACTGTGGCTGCTTCAAAGCCCACTAACTTGCTTCTAAACTGATTTAGGATGCCAACGTCCCGGACCTGAGGAGATCCCATCTTCCCAAGTGCCAACAGTCTTATTCCAAAGATACCCACCCTACTACTGGACCCAACTCAAAAAGCTTAGCTACGAACGTGATGAGATCACCAATTTCCTCCGCAACCGTCAACTAAACCTTCTAGCTAGGCAGACATGTGACCTTATAGGTCAACTAAGCGATAGTTGGCAATTTTACTTTAATGAGTTTACCTGTACCATCAAGGGCGTATGGTAATAAGCGATAACGATGCTGATCGGTTCAGGCTTAGTTTTCAAAAAATCCCATCCCATTACGGTTATATGCGTGCACGATCTCAATGCCAAACAATCCACATGGAAGTGCTATACGATCGATGCCAGAGACAGGGTCGTAAATAACCTAAATGCAAACCTTTTTTTGACAACATGGCTCTGATGTGTTCTACTCACTTCCCTCACGATCCCAATCATGTTCCGATATTCTCGATATAACATTACTCAAGGATATAAATCTCAAGACGGACCAAGATTAGTGATTACCGACTAAAGGAAAGTTGGCCAAAAACTGAAATCCACCACGTCTCTTCAGTTGGACACCATCCCTCTAATCAAATAGTCTTATCTGTTAACACAACGGTAGCGTTTCGACTCGTTCACGGATCACCTAGATATAATTCGTTTTGAACGATTCAATTCAATTTTATTCATTAACAATTCACATTGTCGTAAGAAACGATACTGTACACCGTCGTCGTAGATCTGGCTGGCCCTATAATGTTTGCCTAGGGCTAAGCTTATTTCGCACTTATGCCCGGTTTCTGAGGTTTTTATCGGTCGTTTATCTGACCGTTAACCACTAATCAAACAATGGTGTTATGACAAATAGGATGGATGTACAACCAACCGAAAAAAACCTCAGAAACCGGGCATTAGTCGCGTGGGATAAGATTGGCAATTGGCGTTTTAGATCCACATAAGCTTATCACGAGCCACATCATAGAAAGTCTCTCCATGTACTGAATCGCCTCGGATATCTTAGTATCAATGTGGTATCAATCAAAATATATCAGGCGATTTAGTTTCGCATTAGTTGATCGAATCAAAATATCGTTTTATCACTAAAATGTATGAAATACAAAAAAAAAAACATTAAAAAACACGACTGCCATGTCCTAAACATTCACTAACTAAAAATTAAAAACAAGCATTGTGCCCAAAAATTTAAAACTAAACAACAATTTTTATTGCAGTCGGGGGACGAATTAAGAAATTAAATGTTCCAGATAACTGTTCCCCGACTGCAATAAAAAAGTGGTTTTTCAGTTCTCACCCATTCCATCGTTTAGCGCTAAAAAGTTTTAAATTACTTTAAATCATTAATACCCTGACTCACATTTAGTGGACACTTTCTTTTCAGGTAATAATAAATAATAATAAAAATGTTTATTTGTACACGGAGACAGACATAAGTACACAAAGGTTAGGGAAATACTGTACAATAGAGTCACATTAAAGGGCGAACTGATGCCTCCTAAACTAGGTCATATCGGCTGGAGCCGATAAGACCTGAAAAGAAAGTGAAAAGTTCATCACGTCTCCCCAACCTGCATGAATGCGGGTCAGCGTGTCATTTAAATATACATCCTCGATGGCTATGTAGTCCCGATAGGTATCTGTCTGCAGCTCAGTAGGGGGAACCCTATCATCGCACATGCGCACAATTGAGGGGTCACAGGTCATTGACTGGCAATGGCCTCGACCTCAACACGGAGTAGAAACCGACAGTGGTTCACTTCTCACTTATTACGTATAGGTCCCCCACATTGAGTTAAATTGGTTGCATCTTTTTTGTTACCGAGGATGAGCGGTATTAAAGGATATTGTATGTATATATAGGGATAGTGTATATTATAAAGCCCAAGAAAACGAGAGTGTACGTGGGAATTAAATTCAAGTGAAGTTACACTCACAGGTGGATTTTTATTTTCACTTCGCTGTTACTTTCTCCCATACCTTTGCTCACGTAGCCCATGATAGGATCCATCCATTTTAAAGCTCTGGCACTCAGCTGTAGTGCAGTTTAGGTACTATAGTAATTTAGTAATCGGATTAGTATCTACTTCCAGATATGACTAAGTGTAAATACAATTTAAAACACAGTCAAAAGATAATTCGTTCAAAATGGGATAAATAAGTAGTCATAATTTATACAAACATAAACAGGGTGAATTTTTAAAAGTATGCGTGGATGGCTAAATCCGTAACTATTGTTTAAGACGAGCCTATAACCAGTAGAACACTGGATATTCTTCGATTTATAAACTCCTAGTGTTCAACATCGTATTTTCCTGAATCGTAGTAATTTACACGCAAGCGCAGTAAGTGGCACTCCACGTGGAGGAATCCCACGTGAAGGGTTTAGATAATAAACAACAAAAAGAGGGTGAGGGTGCTAGAACAATGCGTGCGCCGGGGTAGGAACCGGTTTTAAGGGATTGCTTTTGCAACTAAAACAGTACAAAATCGATAAATGCTCGCTGGCATAGTATCGTTATCTTAGTTTGTCGTATTACAAAGTCTCATAATATTTTTATGAAGTTATAACCGTTTACGGTGTCTGCCAACTCTATTTGTTGAAATCGCAGATTGCAGAGTTTTTTAATTTTCTAATTACCGTTTAAGCACTTGAAACTCCTTGTGCATGAAAACGACGTCATTTATTTTGTTGTAAATCTACTGCATCGGTCAAATCTGTCTAAAAAACGATCGGCTTTGCCGTTGTCTGTGATCAATAGGAAAACTGCACAGTTGGAAGTATTTACAAGAGTAAAAAGCTCCCACATTCACAACACAATAAGTACATAAACAGGCCCAAATCTTAACAGCTATTGATGAACGAAAGATCCGTAGGTACCTATCTAAGGCCTGTTTACTATAATATTCTAAATTCCTAGTATCAAATATGGGTCTTGATACAAAACCACGTGGCTCGTGCTAAGGGTCATTGACTCTATGCAGCGTATACTTGTAAACACTAAAATAGGTGTGTTACGAGGAATTTTTAGCTTTTAGCTATTTCTAGAGTAGCGGTCCGAAATATGCCTTCTTGACCTTTTCGCCTATTATTGCTAAGCCAGTGCCAGTTACTATGCTAAGGGGCAATGCAGGGGGCGCTATTAAAAGCCCGCGCTTCAGAGTGGAGTTGACGTCTGTCAAGCTATTTCCCGTTACCTGTTTGATATTCATGGTTTCCCAGTGATTTGGAAAGAAAATTGCCTGATCGTGGATAGGCCACGCCTACGGAAAAAAGGATGGACTGTTGTGAAAGAATGAGAACACAATATTATTTAAATTGAGAAAACAGGCGGCTAGTGGCAAATTTTACCTTAATAGCTCCTTATAGGTCTACGTTCCTAGTGATACAGACTGTAACTCACCTGTTCATGGCATGACAAGTCTTGACACTTCAACCCCATCGCCTCCTTCACGTTCATGTGGTCCTAGTACTTCGTGGGGCAGTTCGTTCATTTGGGGCGTTCCCCACAGCGTGACGCGAAAGGGTGAATTTTCATTGGTCAACTAGAACCATCCCTTATTACGTATCCGCTTTGAAACTAAAGGCCATGGTGACTTTTGTGTAGGAGAATTTATAAATACCAGTGACCGTGGCGAGAAATGGCGATCTATGTGTACGTTCTTGCCAGATGATAAATACACGATAAAATACATCGGGCACGCGCCATTATAAAATATTTGGCATTATATTATATTTGCGATATCAGAAATAACAATTAACTATTTATTGTATTGAAGTAAATATAAAACTATAAACATCTCGTTTGCTGTACGAATTCGGGTTGCCATTGTTGTTAATTAAATTACCAAGTCAAAATTCTTTGTCACGTCATGGCCACATTATTATTTTCAGGGTTCCGTACCCAAAGGGTAACCAACGGAACCCTATTACTAAGTCTCCGCTGTCCGTCTGTCTGTCGGCGGGCTGTATCTCAAGAACCGTAATAGGTTGACATTTTCACAGTGTCTATTTCTATTGCGGCTATAATGACAATACTAAAAATGTAATTAAAAATAAAAGGGGTGTCAACCAACGTGTTTTTTTTTCAGTGGATGGAACGGATCCTTCTTGTGAGAGCACGACTCGTACTCGGCCGGTTTTTTTTTTAATTTAAGGGTTCTTTCAAAGGTTATCCATCTCGGATCAAACGATAAACTTAGTTTATCATAATAACTATGTTGGCTCTAGTTCATCACTTGTGGTTCCAGTCACAATCCTGTTGTTAGATTATGCCATTTATGCCTGGAGGCTTAATTAGTTGGATTTACTTGTTAATGCTTGAGTTTGTTTGTTTTTGATGGCATAATGGAGTGTGCTAGCTAACAAGTGTCAATTAATTTCATAAAATTTGATTTACATATTAGACATATCATTTTCTGTGTCATGATTTGTAAACTTTGCATACTGCTGTATAAATTCAAGTTTGTATAACTTAACAGACAGATATGTTGCTGGGGAGTTTGTTGCGCCACTTCTTGTTCCCAGCTAAAACACTAGGAAGTGGTGACGGGCGGGCGTTTTTGGGGGACTGTCTTTATGTAGAACTTTGACGTTCAAAAAGTGCTGGCAAAGGAAAGATTTACTTGTTTGTTACGATTTGGCTCAAAAACTACTCAGCCGATTTAAAAAATTCTTTCACCATTAGAAAGCTACATTATTAACTTAAAACATTTGCTTTATCTTGTTTTCGAAAAAAAAATAGAGATCCTTACGAAAATTGTAATATTGTAACCAAAAACCATTGTAGCAATATTTTGCCTAATTAATTTGTTATTGCGCGTGCGCTGAGAAAACTATTGGTGATACATAAAATTTTATTATTACCTATAAAAAAAATTGCGCCAGTATATGTCTAGCTATTATGGTTACGTCACAATGAGGCCTTTTTGTTCAAATTATTTAATCAAAACCAGGATGGAATGGAATAATGGTGATTTTGGTATCATGATATTTATCCATATCCATTTAAAGGTTTGATAATTAAGGTTGCTTAGGTATATGTAAATTTAACTTTTAATTTTTCAAATCGGACCTTTCGTTTAAAAGTTACGATGGGTATAAAAATACTCTGAGTAAGAAAAATGTTGCGGTTTGTGCGAACTGCGGAGAATCTTAATGCTTGGTCCGATAAAATTGAAACACGGCATTAATGATTTCGATGAAAAAAGAATAACAAATGTGTGAATTTTTCGAAAATAAACTCCTAAAGGGGCGAAAAGGGGTGGTGAAGCTTTTAGGTAATGTCCTCCATTATTGCTTGCTTCAATTTACGTGGAAATTGGTATGAACAAACTGAAAGTGGGATATTTGAAACAGATCTTATAATTTTTGCAAAATCAACCGCTGACGGGGTGAACGCTGATCCCGAGACCACAGAAAAACAGCAAAAATGGCTGGGTAAATAATGAAAATCGCTGTGCTTTAATTTTCCAAAACGAACCTTTAAAAGAGTGGGCGATGAAGTTTGTGGATTACCTACTACCTCCGCGCTGGCGAAGTGCCAGTGTAAAATAAAATTTTGAATGAAAAACTTTGGGATCATACATTCACCACGTGTGAATATTGTTTACGAAGCTCTGTGTTTTAGCCCTTCGTAAATAATCTTCGTAACAAATATCAGTGAAAAATAGAACCGGTAGCTGAAAGATATGTTGTCAATAAAACTGTGTTGCCGGTTGAGATCTTAGTTTATCGGAATGTAAAAATGTGCGATGTACGAACATTATTGGCAATCGTCGAGACTTAGACTAAGCTATGATATTTTGCAGACACGCAAAAGAAACCAATCTTCCTGCTCCAAGCGTCACTGATGATACCTAATGTGTCCGTGACTCCTACTCTTGATGACATCCAAGAGGTTCTGTTGCTAGCAGGCAAACAAATATCCGGACTGTCGAAGGGAGTCGCGCAGTGGACAGGAGGAAAAACTTCGAGGGTATGAATCCGGAATATTTCATGAGTTTGAAATCGTTATGCCTATAATATTATGATGTTCATGTAATAAGCTTTCCTTAACTAATTTAATTTGAAATTTTGCAAAATGTAAATAAAAGCAATTATAAATCTTCATTTTAATATTTAATATTATCAGATTTAAAGGAATGCTCCTTGTTATCATTAGGTAAATTGTTTTTTATATAAGTAACATTATTGTAGTTTTGCAAACTTATTCTCTTTCTTTAAGGTCTAAAAGCATAAACTAATGAGATGTCTTTTCCTCTTCCCACTTGTGATGTTAATTGTCTTGTGTCGTTTGTCTCACTCTGCACAATGTGGATTTGATTGTGTTTTTGTCTGCAAACTATGTGCTTTTGCATTAAACGGTGATTTGCTGGCACTTGATGTGGCTTCATTTTTTTTTTGTTATGCTGTGAATATGCTTCGCGTCCTGGCTTTGATGTGTATAGGTTAGCTGGAAGAAAATCGCTCGTCCTCCGTCGAACCCGCTGTTAGACGTTGTTACCAAGCTTGACGAACAGGTCCAATCAGTCACGGCCCCATCGAACGCCACCCAGAAGTCTTCGAAGATGGTAGACATGGCCAAGATGAAGAGGAAGAAACATTACAGACTGGAATCAGAGGAGAAGCCGCAATTTCCATTTCAACAGAAGAATTTTTATCCCTCTATTATGGAGAATAAGGAGATTGTTAAGACTTTAACTTTACTGTCATTGTGTTCAGCGAATGTAAAAACCGTAAGTTTTATTATTTGCCGGCCCTAATCATGACCGCCCCGACACTTGCTCGAGTCAGGCCGCGCCGCTAAGCCTGTAGTCTTAAATTCGTCCCCTTATCATAATTCTACTTCGATCCAGCCCGACCCTAGCTGTCCTCCCCTCAGCGACGCCCTAAGCCGAGGCCCGTACCCCACAGGGGGTGCCCTTAGCGTGTAGTTGCTTAGTTTGTAAGTTTTTTATAAGCCCTGGCTGGACGCTTTAATATTATATTAAGGCCACCACAGGCAAGCCGGTTAAGCAGTCGACAACCTCATAGGTTGAACTGCGAAACGCCACTCATAAAAAAGGCCCTAATCATGATCAAAATAGCTTTATTGGTCGTATATACAATGACCTTGAAAAACATTGCTTTAGTTATTCATGTCAATTAGTTTATCAGGTATATATTCGCGCCTTTATTATTATGCTGTTTATAAAGAAAGAAACAAAGATTATTTTACCTTCACAATAAAGTAAAGCAAGTATATTCCAGGAAGTTAACACTTTAGTAAAACGCTGGCGACCTTACCATTACTTGTGGAAATGCGAGAAGACTCTGCGACAGTTGCTTGCCTGGAACTTGAATGATTTTGAACTGTCTCTGAAGAGGCACAGCGAGCTTGAAGCTAAGCTCGAGCTTGAACCAGATGTACTGATCATTGGCAACTGTCTAGCTGTTTCCACGGAAAAGTTGAAGCTTGGATTGACTACTGAACTTAAAAGTAAGAATAAGATTAAATGTTGTATGTTGTAAGAACCCATATTTTAATGTATCTATTTCTGTTGACAAAACGTACGAATTGGAAATAGATTCGACGCATTTATTACGTATCTTCTTACAAAATTGCTATTTCCAGAAGATATAAAGTGAAACGAAGCAACGTAAATTAATATTTAGTAAATAACATGTGTTTTTCAAGAAAAAAGAAACAAGTTAGTTTAAAAGTACAGTAAATAGACGCAAAGCCAATATGAAAGTATGTTGTAGTGTTTTTTCTTATAAAAATCCTTTCATTAGATGGTACGCACAGAATTAGCCAGGCTATGCGCAAGAAATACAAGCGCGAGATGGACTACGTTTACGCCATCATGAATGACCTGGAGCGCAAGTTGGAGCGGCCTATTCGAGACCTGGACGACGTCAGAACTGTCATGGAGACCCTCAAGAAAATTAGAGAGCAAGAGGTCGATATGGAACTCAGGATCGACCCCGTCGAGGTAAATTTAAATAAAATGGTATCGATTCACTAGGCTTGAGTTCCGCACATACATACGTGTACAGGGTGTTCCAGAAGTGCGTGGTTATATTTAAGAGTGATGTTGGCTAGCTGATATTAAGGAAAACATATCAAAACATAAAAATTTAAAAATAAAGCATAAAATCTACTAAAAACTTCCGAAGAAATGACTTTTCAAACAGTCTGATGCAATTAGTAATATTTTCAAGCAGTCTGATCGCACCAACTGTAACACACTGCTTGAAAATGCATTTCTTCGGAACGTTTTAGTCGTTTTTGTGGTCGAATTCTTTGAAAAAGTTGTCTTTTTAAAGGTTCCGTACCTTAACGGTAAAAACGGGAGCCTATGACTAAGACTCCACTGTCCGTCTGTCTGTCTGTCACCAGGCTGTATTTCATGAACCGTGATAGCTAGGCAGTTGAAACATTCAGAGATGATGTATTTACAAATAATTAAAATGAAATAAAATAAAAATAAAAGAGGGCCCCCTTTTATTTTTAATTTATCCATATGGCCCTACAAGGAACATGATTTTTTCGGCTTATAGTACAGAACCCAAAAGTCAAAAAGTCAAAAAAAGTCAAAACGTTTATTTCAATTAGGCCATTAAACGGCACTTTTGAACGTCATCGTTTACAGTTCAGTAAAATAATAATGTAACATTAATAAAGTGACTCTACTGTCCATTCGGAAAGGTAGATTCTTATGGAGAAGAACGGACAAGAAACTCCATAGTTACTCTTTTCAAATAATGATTTTACAAAATTTGGTATACAACAATTAATTTAATATTATGTGAGGACGATGCACCCAGAGTATGCTACTTCTAAGAACATAGTATCACCAGCAGAGGTAAACTTATTAATTTCCTAAAGAAATTTAGGTAAATGGTACTCACATATTTACAAACATTGGAACCATTAATTAAACAACAGTGTGTGAGTCAACAGAAAAATAAAAACACAAAAAAAGAAACAGTATATCTATAAAGTTAATACATAAATCAACCAATTTCACCTTCACCCTTGATTGTCCTATGGAGCAGGACCAGCATGTTTCCAAGCATTCTTATCCTGAATGTAATCTTCTAATTTGTAATATGCTTGTT
>NDFZ01005407.1:686567-710684 GCA_002192655.3 Mamestra configurata
CACCCTTGATTGTCCTATGGAGCAGGACCAGCATGTTTCCAAGCATTCTTATCCTGAATGTAATCTTCTAATTTGTAATATGCTTGTTCACAAAGTGTACTTTTAACATGAGTTTTAAATTTTCTTTCATTTAGTTCTAATATGTCAGAAGGTATTTTGTTGTAACATTTAACACAATACCCCATGAAAGAAGTGTGGACTTTAGCTAATCTAAAAAATGGTTGATCTAATTTGTCTTTATTTCTAGTATTAAAATTATGTCTATCACTAATTTTACTAAAAAGATGTCGGTTTTTCCGCACATACATAATATTTTCATAAATGAATTGGCAAGGGACTGTCATAATATTAATCTTTTTAAAAAGTTCCCTAAGAGAATCACGGCGACGCAGATTATAAACGGCTCTGACAGCTCTCTTTTGTAAAATAAATATGGATTCAATGTCAGCAGCCCGACCCCACAGCAAAATACCGTACGACATAATGCTGTGAAAGTAACTAAAGTAGACCAAACGTGCGGTTTCTACGTCTGTTAACTGTCTTATCTTTCTAACAGCATACGCGGCTGAGCTTAGACGACCCGCAAGAGATGTTATATGAGGCCCCCATTGTAATTTCTCGTCCAATGTGATACCTAGGAAAACCGTCTGATTAATGAACTCCAGTTTTTCTCCATTCAATATGATGTCACATTCGCTACTTTTAACATTTGGTAAAGAAAATCTAATACATTAAGTTTTTTTTTTTATTTAAAACCAAGTTGTTTGCCGTAAACCAATTTTGGACCTGATGAATAGAGCTATTGACGTCGTCAAGATTTTGTGAACGTCGGTCTATTTTAAATATGAATGATGTGTCATCCGCAAATAACACCCTTCGTGTGAAGTCAAACTAGCACTTGGCTGTTTTATAATACATTGCTTCATAAAATTAAATTTAAAACTCGTCAGCTCAACAATATATAACACGCAATGAGTACGGTTGAGTTACAAAATAAAAGGGATTGGTCTCGATTGTGTGAATAAAGAAATTAATGGCGTGATTCGCTTAAAAAATGTATTTCGGTGATTATTTTTCAACGGATCCTTTTATTTTTCTTAAATCATACTTTGGAGAGCTACAAAATTTCACACCCAATCATTAAGATCGATACAAATTACAGGAAGCATTCAACATCATAACCCGCTATGAGTTACCCGTCAGCAAAGAAGATATAGAACAAGTAGACAACCTTCGCTACACGTGGCAGCAGCTACAAGCCAGGGCTCTGGCCTCTCACTTCACGCTGCTGAAGATGCAGCCGCAGCTGGAAGCAGACCTCAACAGCAACCTGGACAGGTTCAGAGAAGACAACTCGGAGTATGTCCATGAGTATCGATATGCTGGCCCCATGCAGCCAGGGTTGAGCCCTAGAGAAGCGTCTGATAAACTGATATTGTTCCAGGTAAATAGTCCAAACAGTTATGCATCTTTATTTTGAAAACTAGTTTTTTTATTAATACAAACGTTATGCATTGTATTTCCTTAGAACCGCTTTGATGGTATGTGGCGAAAGCTTCAAACGTACCAAAATGGTGAGGAGCTTTTTGGCCTACCCCACACGGAGTACCCGGAACTTGCGCAGATCAGAAAAGAACTGAACCTTCTTCAGAAGCTGTACAAACTATATAATGATGTCATAGACAGGGTCAGCAGTTATTATGACATACCCTGGGGAGAGGTGAACATTGAGGAGATCAACAATGAGCTCATGGAGTTCCAGAACAGATGTAGGAAGTTGCCTAAGGGGTGAGTAAAACTGAGATGTGTTCCGAACGGCATTTGTAAAAGATCGTAGTAGGTGGCGTTTATGTCCCATGACTTCATGTTGTTTCAGATCCAAACTTACCTACTAATTAATCTGTTTGTCCTTATACATGTTTGATTCTATGGTAATAACATTAAAATTAAATAATTGTGAATAGTGCATTAACAAAAATCTAAAATCTTCTTACACAGGCTCAAAGAATGGCCAGCATTCTTCGCGCTAAAGAAAACCATAGATGACTTCAACGACATGTGCCCACTCCTGGAGTTGATGGCCAACAAAGCGATGAAGCCGCGCCATTGGCAGCGGATCATGGAAGTTACCAAATACATCTTCGAGTTGGACAACGAAGACTTCTGCTTGAAGAACATTTTGGAGGCACCGCTACTGCCAAACAAGGAAGATATTGAAGTAAGGCAATCATATTTATTTATATTTCGTTATACATTTTTGAGTACACACTTCTTTTTTAAGTTAAATGCCCATCGCAGCTTACACCAAGATGAATAACGCCCGCTGACCTTCATAACCAATCACAGGCATGACTACGCCCTAATTTAAGCAACCCTCGCTCAAGGTGTCGTGTGCCCTCCCAACGCCCGCGCTCGTGTTAATCGGATACTAGGATAGCAAAGGATTGAAGAGTTTAAATAAATATGTTCGCATCGTACTCTACATTACTTATGTAGAGTACATCTATCTACATCTAATGTGTTGCTGTATAGCGTACTAGTGGGGACATTCGACCTAGTGTGCGTGAAATGTACTCACACGACCACGCTAGGCTTTGATGCTTGAAATGGTAAATGTTCTTAAAAAGTTTTGCTTCATTATATTTAATAAAATTAAGTTTTTTAATTAATAGATCAGTTGGCACATTTTTACAGAGAGATTGATGAGGCAAAGGAAGGATTTCGATTTAGTCGATTGCCCTTTTATAATTATTAACTTTCTCAGGACACCCACCCCTTACCAGGCATCATCTTAGAATTCTTTTTCGTAGTAATTTTCCATATAATTTAGTCCAAGCATCATGTTATAGAAAATGAGAAGCTAAAATGAGAAGCTGAATGTCTGAAAAGTAAAATCATAATCACGCGTACGAACCTCTGTAGGGAAAAACGGAACATTATAGGATCACTCGGTTGTCTGTCTTTCTGTCTGTCACAGTCGATTTTCTCCAAATCTACTGGACCGATTCTGTTTGTACACATATTGATTTTTGACACACAGAAATTTTGTACACATTTAACCTTCTATGACCCAAACACCGACGATCCAAGATTGTCGCTACATAATAACATCCGCACTGGTCGATCTACAACGCATGTCGAGGTTTTGGATTGGTGAACATCTTAACATACCGAGACTCTCCAATGCCTCGGAAAGCACATTAAGCCGTTAGTTCCGGCTGTCATTGCTAGATCTTTGGCAGTCGTTACGTATAGCCAAAAGCCAGAAAATCTGACACCAGTCTTGCCAAGAAATACCGTGTTATCCAGTTACAGGGTTGTGGAGGTAGACAGTCACTCCACGTAAATTACTGGTTGGTATTCAGCTCAATTTGGTCTTACTTAAAACCGACCCCAATATACTTAGTAGGGAAAAACTCTAGGCAAATGATCATGATAGCGCCAACGAATATTTTTTGGTTATAGTGTTGTTTTGTGGTTTTCAGGACAGTAAACTGCATAACCCTACACTGTGCGTGTCCTTGTTGTGTTACACATTCAAATCACTACTGTAAACCAGAAAAAATAAGTAACGCCTTTCCTTGGCAAAAACACTTTTATGAAAAATGGAATCTGTAACTTAAAAAAACTTTTTTTTCGTCGTAGTCGTCGTAGAAGTGTTTTTGGTTTTTTTTTTTTTGACACCAACTTTTGCAATTAAAGTTATAGTTTGTAGTGTTTTTTATTTGGAAGTCGGTTGTATTTTTTGTAAAAAAGTTTTTTATTTACTCATTTTTAGTGGTGATACCCCACAACCAAGTGGCATTATTCCCATAATGAGTGGTTTCACTATTTGCCGTTAAGGAATTACTTTGTATGCCTTCGCAGTCCAAGTCCAGACCAGCTCATAGTTGAATTTCTACTTTACTTTGGTACTACATTTTAAGTTAAGGAGGTCACTGGTTTATCTTTGAAGTTTAACGTCAAATGCAATATAGTTACAATAACTAAACCCAACGCAAAAAGTTATGCCCGAATAAATAATCCAAAAATATGTTAATTCAGAATGACTTGTTTGCATCTGCGTACTACTTCAGAACGTACCGGCGTGATGCTACGTTAAGAACTGGTGTAAAAAATAAACAGACATGCGATTTCAGCAATCCCGGGATATTTGCTATTATTAATTGAAAAGTTCCGTGGCCTACCTTCGAAGTTCTTCATCAGAGCAACAAAAGAATCATCCAAATCGGTTGACAATTGGCGAAAATATTGCCAAACAAACATTTTTCCTGGGATCCCAGCATCAGGTCCTGACTTATTTATACCTTCCAACATCATCTTATATGAGATGAGATGTTGATATTATTGTATTGTATTTTTCTTTAGTATTTTTTTTCTTTTTATATTTAACAATGTTTGAAAATAGTCTGCCGCGCTCAGCTGGCATCATGCCCATGACATAATAGTGATACCTGGATGACCGGTTTTTTTTTTTGGTAAACTTTTTCTAAAAATGAACCTAGCTAGATCGATTTATGGCCCCTGAAACCCCCTGCATACTAAATTTCATGAAAATCGTTGGAGCCGTTTCCGAGATTCAGATAGATATATACATATAAGTATAACAGAATTTCTCGTTTAAAGGTATTATATAGATTAGATATGTGTACTGCGCAGAGTGCTAAGAGTGTGGGGGTTGGCAATCACACGTAACCGGCTTCCGTTTGTCTTGCAGAAAGATTTGAGCGAATATGTTTACTTTGTGTTTTACTTTTAATAAACTTTAAATATTTTTCTTGTTACTTTAACTTATACAAACTAATCTATCACTAAATACCAAATGATTATTTATTGTTTACTACACATTAACATAATATCTATTTACCTGTATATTTAGCACTTTACAAATCTGATTTACGTCCGTACCTACACTTCAACGTCAGGTTCAGTTGAAAACCAGCGTCAGGCAACTCTTAAAGGTCTGACATTTTGCTGAACTGGACCTATTTGGCGCAGCCGTGGGACACACAATGTTATTGTTTTGTATAATTTAAGCTTCGATTTTTTTTTTACAAGTACCTACATTGTGTTTAACCATGTGTGCCAAATAAAAAAGCTCTCTTTCTTTCTTTCTTATTACCAGGCACAATTATCTGAATTGCGTAAGTAAGTATATGAAAAACATTGTATGTGCCTTTAAAATTCGAGGGTTGCCCTCGATTTCCCTGGAATCCCATTATCAGATTCAGTCTCGGTGCCAATTGGACCACCGCAGGAGTAGAGGCTTTCGAATGAAAAAATAATCATCAAAATCCATTGATAATTGGCGGAATGATCGCATAAAAAACACACAAAAAACATACAGTCGAATTGAAAACCTCGTCATTTTGTGAACTCGGTTAAAAACTAATGAATATTAATATTAATCTTATGAATGCAACTTATGCTACATTGAAAAAGGTATAAAGTTTTCAAAAAACGTCTCACTCTCATAATCGACTTTGACACAGCATTGCTTGTACTACAATAAACATAATTCCGATTAAAACTTTTTACTCCACTTGGATTAATTTCACAGATTGGCGTGAGCCTAACTGTAATTAATTATTTTCCTAGGCTACACTGCATAAGGGTCAAATCAAATCTACATCAATTTAATTCTCTCTCAACATGTACTTTTCCCCAAAAATCACCGGCTTTTCACTTAGAAACTGCCTCGTGGCATTGTTTACAATCACGCAGAACAAAGTCTGTTGTTGATTTCGCTTTTTACGCATGCGCCTTGAAAAGCAAACCACGTGTATTGGCTATTCCAATCTCCTGATGCTTCATGAACTCCTAGTAACGGCTAGCAGTTTTGCGCCGACAATTTTGCATTCCACGAGTAGCAGGCCAGGCTACCTTCATCGCCGACGTCCAGCGTGGTACTAACTGACTGCGCTCTTACCCGCGACACGTGTTTGTGGCGCGATAGTGGCTCCGCCAAGCGGAGCGAAGGTTCAGTGCAATGTTAAGGCGTGTTTATTTTAGCTATTATACATATTTATGTTATTGTGATGATATGTCGTACTAACAATCGTAAAATATTTTAATTATTCAAACCATTAATTAATTAATATTAGGTGCCTTTTTTCCCTTCGTTGCATTTGTTGGATGATATTTCTTAAATCGTGAAGTTTTCCCGCCCATCCAACGCAATATACAAATGATAGCTATCATGGTTGAGCTCTTTTTCTAGCCACGAGATGTGTTGTGAGCTACTTGTTCCGTAATAGTGTTTTAAGGCATTTATCGCCCCTTTGCCTTTAGACGAAAATATGGAGCAGTGGAGTTTCTTTCATTGGAATTTCTATAAATTTCTACAGTTGTTTTTTTTTTTAACCGAATTAATTAAAATCAATTTTCCGCGAACCTCGTACGCGGAATTATGATGTGACTTAGAAAAGAAGAAAATGCTGTCCTAACTGGGTTTTTTGGAAAATGACTAAGAAAAATAATTCTAAGATGATGCCCGGTAGGGGGTGGGTGTCCTGAGAAAGTTAAATAATTATTATAAAAAGGGCAATCGATTAAATCGAAATCCTTCCTTTGCTCCAACAAGTTCTCTGTAAAAGTGTGTGTGGGCGGGCACCGTGAGTTTCCTCATCATCTTAGAATTATTATTATTTTTTGACGCTGTTTTGCGTTATGAATCTTGCACGGATCTAAACAATGCCACGAGGCAGTTTCTATGAGAAAAGCCGGTGATTTTTGGGGAAAAGTACATGTTGAGAGAAAATGAAATTGATGTAGATTTTATTTGACCCTTATGCAGTGTAGCTTAGGAAAATATCTCTAAGTACAGTTAGGCTCACGCCAATCTGTGAAATAAATCCAAGTGGAATAAAAAGTTTTAATCCAAATTATGTTTATTGTAGTAGAAGCAATGCTGCTGGAGATAGACGTTTCTTGAAAAAGATAAGTTGCATACATAAGATTACTCAATATTCATTACTTTTCAAGTTACAGAGCCCGTTTTTCATAAATAGTGCTTTTGCCCAAGAAAGGCGTTACTTAAATTTTCTGGTTTAACGGTCGTGATTTAAATGTGTAAAACATAATAAGGCCACGTGTAGTGTAGGGTTCCGCAGTTAACCGTCCTGAAAACCACAAAATAACACTATAACCAAAAAAAAGCAAATTCGATGGCGCTATCATCATCATTTGCATAGACTTTTCCCCAACTATATTAGGATCGGTTTTCAGTCAGACCCCATTCAACTGAATACCAGTATTTTACGTGGAGTGATTGCCTATCTGACCTCCACATCCCAGTAACTGGATAACACGATACTTCTTGGCAAGACCGATGTCAGATTTTCTGGCTTTTGGCTATCCGTAAAGACTGGCAAAGATCTACCAATCACAGCAGGGACTAACGGCTTAACGTGCTTTCCGCGGCATGGGGGATCAATCCACAAACTGACCTCGGCAAGCGTTGCTTAACCTCGAAGATCGACCTGTGCGGCTGTTATGTGGCGACGATAATGGATTTTTATTTAGAGTCCATTCGTTTCGTAAGCCCTAACTTTTCACAGCCATACGTATATATAGAATGTTATAACATCTACATTAAGTCCATCATGAGTTCATGATGCATGGCTGTAAAAAGAGCAATAGAACATTGCAAAACCGGACGAAGAATATTTTTTTACCTTGTTACTTTTAAATCATTTACTTCCTACAGGTAAATATAAGACTCAGTAGTTTTGGGGATAAGGGGGTAATGGTAAAATTTAATCTACTTTCTTCAATAACTTTGTAATGGAATATTTAAAAATAATCATAAAAATTCTTTTGAGACCCTCATGATAAGTTCTTTGATTTGATATGTTACACGGTATAGTTGGAAAAACTATTTTTTAATGTTTATTATTATCCCCCCAAAAAGTGAACCCTATTTTTGTTAAACATCCGTGTTTGGGTCATAGAAGGTATATATGTACCAAATTTCAACTGAAGCGGTCTAGTTAAATCGGAGTAAATCGACTGTGACAAACAGACAGATAGACAGACAACCGAGTGATCCTATAAGGGTTCAGTTTGTCCATACAGAGGTTCGGAACCGTAAAAATAAGGTTTTTTTTATAAATACAATATTTTTTGTACTTATCGTTATGCGTTTTATGTATACCTGAAAGACCGCGCTTGGCTCGGTTTCTGTTTTGGTAAACGTTTCCCAAAATCTAGCTACATCGATTTATCGCTCCCGAAACCCCCTGAACACTAAATTTCATGAAAATCGTTGGAGCCGTTTCGGAGATTTAGATAATATTTATACAATAATTGCTCGTTTAAAGGTATAAAATAGATGTATAAAACCGGCCAAGTGCATGTCGGACCACGCACAGTGTAGGATTCCGTAGTTACCCGTCTCCTAAACCATGCCAAAAAATAATAAAAAGTACATAACCATTATTTTTTATTCAATAAATACTTAACTATGACATATATACTAGAAATAAAAATAAAAACTCGTAACTAAATTAACCCTAAAATACTATTATTACATTATAAAGTTACAGATGCACTTGGTTTTAAAGCTATACGTATTAGTTCGTCAAAGCTCTGACCTATTTAAAAAAACGTTGAACTCCAATATCCCCAATTAAAAGCAGCGATATACACCCAGAAGTAAAAGAACTCAAACGCCGATGAAAATTTTAATGAGCAACCGGGAATGCATGGCTCTACAGAACTTGAAAGTAATTAATCCATCATTCCGCATTTTCTCTCCCTCTTTAGCATAAAGTCAACGGCTCATTATGTTTCACTCTGTTGTGACGTATCGCGGTGTAACGTGTACTGCTGGTATTTTTTAATTGAGTCTAGGTACTATTTAATGACGAATTGTTATATTAAGTGCTCAAGGTAAACACAACACACGTTTGTGGTTTGCGCGAATCTCTTTCACAAAGACTGATTCAATCATTAGAATGAACTTCTTGTATTGTCTGATGCTATTTATTCGTTAAGGCTTGCACCTTTGTTAGTAACATAATAGTGATAGATCCATCACGCCTTTTCCTCTGAACAGCCTGGGAGATAAACCTAAAAAATCCTGGCGCCAAGCTCAATAGGAGCGTTATGAACTTGGGACCATTCGATCAATGAAACAGTCATGTTTGTTAAATTGCGATAAAATATCTTAACATACTCGTAGCTTGTTAACGTAAATATTAATAATGTATATAGCTTTCTGAGGTGCATAAATGCATTTACAAATAACAATAGCTACAGTACCTACCTACATACAATAATTACCTGTAACGTAAATAATTTACATAAATGTACACTCAAAATACGATCTTGAACGTAAACACAATGTTTATTTATTTACGCGGTACCGGTGAACTCCGACGCTGACATACAAATGAATGAACCATCGACCTAGACCCAGTCACACAGCAACCTATAAATAACCTTAGACAGGGTCGCCATCGCAAGGCAATAAACTAGGACAACAGTCTACAACAGCACGTGGTATGAGATATGAAAACATACTATGTAATAGAAGTGCACGTGGCCATTAGCGAAGTGGGCTTGTTCGATAATCAACAAAACAGTCCAGTACCTAGAGGTGATATTAGGATTGTCATCTCAAGGAGATGTGCAGTACCCATTGTTGTGTGCATGATAGCGGGCGTTTGTATTTGATGTGCTGTAGAACTAGAAACAAATGTGATGGTAAGTACTGATGGAAAGTTTAAAATTGCCGAGTACCTACCACAATATTTAGTTTCACTGGGAATTTAAAAATTAGGGTTTCCAGGAAAATGTATGCGACCAGTTGGCGCCGAGGTTAGAGGTCCTCTTCCTTGAAAAATTGATTTTGACGTAATTTGACGTTGATTTCTATTTTACAAATATTAAAGAACATTAGCGTTTTGACAGAAGCTTGTATCTGACGCTTCAGTGCTACCACCTGGTACTCGTCATTTTAGGAAATCCTCATTGCATCTAAACAAAAAGCACTAAGAATACATATTGAACATATTCCGTAAACTTTGAGTGGGTTACCGTTATTTCCACAAATATTTGTAACTGCTCATATTTATTGTACTTAGACTTATTAGTTTTTTGGTACCAATTCCCTTGCGTGGCTTTTCTCAGTGTCCATACATTTTTCCGGGATAAAAGGACATATCAGCAGGTACACAGAGTATCAAGAGATTACCTCCTCCACAAAAACGTATAAATATTTTCCAGATACATCCAGATATATCGACCCACCGAGTCAAAAAAAAATGTCTAAAGATTTCCCGTGATCACCTTCTTGTCATAAAAATTATATTCAAAATGTCTGATTGAGGCCTGTAGATCTACCCTACAGGCCTCAATCAGACATTTTTCTCAAAGAAATGTAGGTATTAAATCCAAAAACTATTGGGCACTTTTTTTTGTTATGTAAATAAAGAATAAAAACGATAGTGCGTTGAAATTTAGCATGACGCCACGTCTATTTAAAAACATTGATGCGTTGATTTTTGTTAACTTTAAGTAATTTGAAAAACCAAAAAAATCACTTGACAATATTCTAATTGACAATTTAAATATAATCATTTTCTTGCTTATTCGGGATAAATATTCTCATGGAACGACCCCAAACACGATATGTGCACTGTTTGTTTTAATGAGTAGCAGGTTACCACATCATTATATTGTCAACGAAATATGTATATGTAGAACCCTAATCCAAGTCGATAAGCCGAGAGACAATCGAATGCAAAAAAATGACATTGTTTGGTAGAGATCCAAACCCCAAACTAGGATTCGCTGATTTGTCCTCGAAATAGCTAAACTGACTCTTATTTACTATGTCCATTGAACAAACCTGCCAAATTGGAAGTTTAATTTTATTCGGCAAGAAACTAATTGGAATCATACATAATGCGATGTCATAGACATATACTGACAGAACGACATCGAAGGTCAAAATTATCACAAACTTAACAGCACGAACTGTCATTTCAAAGAATCGTAGCGTAATGTAAATCGTATCACCATTTTGCGTTCAATAGTTTTCCAATCAATGGGGTTGGCTGGTGAAAGCTGAAAGCAGATGGATAGTATGTTTCCTTGTCATTGTTGTTGTATTTTTGTATGTTAATTGCAGTGAAGCGTGTAAATTAAGGTGTACATTCTTTGCTTTGTGACTTTGAGGCAGCTGTTACACAATTTAAATAAGTGGAACATCATGTATTCCAACTAGCGAGTCAAGGAACTGAAAGACGAACTAAAAAAATGCTGTGCTTTTACAACTATTACTTTACAAGGAAAAAAAGCGGACCTCATTGAAAAGTTTCGTTTTTTAATTCATCAAAGAAACCTTTATTGTGGTTTATAGTCTTTGTAAAACGGGCGCTGTGCAAATTAGTTATCATTTTTAAACCTAATAATGACTTCGAAAATGTAAAGATTTCGTGGTATTTTCTGGTTAGAGCCTATGATCAAAATTTCAATTTTAGTCGTTCTGAATGAGTAGATGACGACGAATCCAAAATAGAGCTACTATCAAAAGCATCTAATCTTATATAAACAGTGATACAATTCTGCCATCTTTGGACAACATAATGATAAGGCATTATTTATGTTAGTAAATAAAGTTAAAGTTAAATCTTTCAATAAATACATTTATTTCCATACTTTTATTTAACTACATCATTCTTTGTTTTCTATCACACAATAATTATAATAATAAAATAAATAGCAACGGCTACGCAGCGTGTTTCATACACGACACTTACTGATGGCAAGATCTTCTGTTGTTGGTCACAGGAAAACAATGAATAATCTACAGTACAAAGATGTAAATTTAAAAAAAAATCGGCCAAGGATGTGTTGGACCACGCACAGTGTAGGGTTCCGTGGTTACCCGTCTCTTAAACATGCCAGAAAAATAGTAAAAAGTACTTCACTATTATTACATTACAAAGTTACCAATGCACTTGGTTTTAAGTCATTTTCTATGGTTATTAGAATTGTTTTACTTAACTAGGTCCATTTTACAAGTTGGTCGACTATTACTCGTTAAGTCTAGGTAACAGTGAGTTTTCCTTTTTATTTCGATATATGCTACTACTATGATTTTTTTCACGTCTCCAAAAGCAAACGAATCCTTGGATGGAAAAATGGTTTTCGCAAACCCTCAACATTTTTAAACGACCTATCGATCCAATGACATATCACACCATGGAGTAGACGATAAAAAAAACCCTAAAAAAAATGTATATCAAGATTTTATTTTACCACTTTGTCGGCGTGATTAATATGTATACCCATACCAAATTTCCAAATTTTCTACCGCTAAACGTCTCTGAGCTAAACTGCGGACGGACAGACAGACTGACATGGCGAAATTATAAGGGTTGACTACGGAACCCTAAGAATGGAAATTCTGAAGCATCACATTGTGAATGCCAAGCCGAAAGTGGGATAAATGCAGTATTAAAATATTATGTTGCAGTCCTTTTACTTGGCATTGAGAACATGGTTCATCATACACTTATTTTGCTTCAAGAAGTATGCACTCAAAGACTGTTCAAAGATAACCAGTTACATGTGCAAATAAAACCATACACAGGTACTCTTGTGAAACCTGAAAAAATATATCGGAAGAAAAATGAGCACAATTTGATTTGATCCCTGTGTATTTACTTGTTATTTCATAATCACTTTCTACAAAGTGTTTACCACATAACCTCGTATTTTTTGTTGGATTTTTTTTACAACGGATGGCTTTTATGTTAAGCCTTCGTTTTTTTATCCATTTGCGTCATTTTTACTGTTTGAAATGGTTTTCTGAATTTAACCGTATAAAAATGCAATGTTCTGAGAACAAACTACGCTAGCGCCACTTTGACAGTTGCCTACCCCATTATTGAATCATGGGATTGGCATCGCCAACCCCACGTGTGACGTAATAGTGGGGCTGTATATACCAGGATTGCATGAACGCAAAGAGATAAGGCAATAAAGTGCATAAAAAAAATATTTTTGTTAATTAAGTTTTATAATGACTTGATTTTTTTTAAATGAGTTATCATCAGGATATCATAAACTGCAAGAGTAAGAGTTTAGTTTTAAATAAGTATGTTATAATATTATATATTCAGTCACACATTCATACTGCATGTCAACGGCAACGTTGATAATAGTTAGAATTTCTTTGTTTTTTGTTCGCCTTTTGCAGGGACCTTTGGCAGTCTTATTTAATAGTTTCAACCTATTATTACTATCATCATCAATGATTGCTAAAAACGGGTTCAGATCTAAACAGATACCTCCTATCTACATAGATATCTGCTCACTGAAATAATAAATAAATCTTTGACATCTTCCTTGGCGAGGGCATTGAACCCAATACATTACTCTAATAAGGTAGTGTTACATCGGTGTCGCTGTGTACTAATAACCCTACAACAACTAAACTCAAACCGCAACATTCATTAAATAAACTTTGCTTAATTGAGAGGAAAAAAGATACGAGTAGATCAGATCATCATGAAATCAGTTTTTGATGATCGGTATTTAATGTAACTAACATTAAATACCGATCATCAAAAACTGATTTTACTCAACCCTCTTTATTCGTTAAAACATAAACCTAACTTTTCGGTCCTACTCAAAAAAGTTCTAGTGTCCTTTAGAAAACATAATCGTTGAAATATCTACGTGATTGTCTTCTAGATAAATAATTATACTTATTCATTATTTTTAAAGATTCTCTATATCTTCTAGTAGTTTTACTATAGTACTGTAGAACAAAAAATCCTTGCATTCTGTAGTTCTTGTCTAACCCCACAAAAAAAAAGAGAAAGTTAGATGCTTACATGTTTTGCACGTATTTACTTGAGTTGGAAATCAAGCAAATACAGTATGTGGTTCGAATTATTTTTTAAATAAAAGATGTCTGTCATTTGTGACTCAGATGTCGCATGAGATGTCAACCTACTACTATACATTGGACACGTTCAATTTAACGCTTATCTCAAAAACATTTCTTGTAATCTCTTTGACTCATGAAACAGATGAAAAAATACGTTTTCGGAAACGCTCAGGACTTCATGAAAAAAAAGTTTATTTTAATATAAGCTAGCTAAATAAAGTTAGCTTATTTAAATCAGTAATTTATGAAAAGAAACCAGTTAATGTAAGGATATATCTAGTACAAATCTTTAATTAAGTGACCTATTTGTAAAACTTAACTTTTTCTATAAATGCTCCAAAAAAACATGCTAGTTCATATCAAGTTATTACCCTACAAGTCAATTTTTCGGCGTCATTTGCCTGGTCTATAATATCAGAAATTGTTAGCGATTTGACAGGTGACCTATCAACTTAGTTGTACGTCATTTCAGAAAACCCTAATTGCAGAGGTGCAAATCATCACCAAAATGTTACAATTTATAAACTTTCGCTATGTGCCATATCACTGTATTCTAGACTAGTGTCATGACTGTTGATTTATTAAGCAAATTTATTAGAGATATTTGAACAAGAAAAACGTATATATATATATATATCTCTATAAAATATTTTTGCTCGTTCATATTTTCTCACCAAAATCGGACACAGGCAAAACCATACTTTTTAAGCTTGTCTTTCGAAGCTACCTCAATTTTTAAGATCGCTACGCTCGCTCTGGTGACCTACATTCTTCTGATTCTGTATCAAAGTAAATCTGAGGCGAGGTGCGCAATGTTGTTGTATAGAGGTAGAGGACTTAAAAAAAAAGAAAATGCATTAACTACTTGAAGCTCTAAAGTGTCACGTTGCTGAGGTAGTTGACAGCTTCCAAATGTGCATACTGACCTGCGATATATAAAAGGTGATTCACAAAAACTTTAATTTAATACACTGGATCTGGAAAAGCTTATTCAGAAACAGGTCACAGGATATGGATAAATGGATAATACGCGCCACAATATTCCTACATTTTTTGGACCCGCAGACCCGCCTTGCGAAAGCTATAGCTACGCCCATGGGGTTTGTGTTTTATTAAAAATAACAATTTAAACACACAGTTATTTACAGAAATAAATGGTTTCTAGTGACACTCATTTCACCATATCACAATTTTATGTTAAGAATACTATATAACACTTTAGATTTCGTAAAACATTAGGGACAAGCTCCTAATTAAATTAATGTTTTTTATACTGCTAAGACTTGTAAATTTTTGCAGTCAACCTTTTTATATTAAATAGTTAGGTGTGTATGAAGGCCGGTGATTTGTTATTGAGTGCGTTCCTTTAAATTACACGTTCTATAGCTAATTAGAGAGCCCTGATAACTTGGGCACCAAATTGGGTTACTTTTCTGAAAGCTCATGAATTAATAAATCCCTCGAATAACGATTTCTCAAGAAAACTGGCCAAGTGCGAGTCGGACTCGCGTGCAAAGGGTTCTGAACGAATTTAATTTTTGTAACATGTTACTTTCAAACCATAGACTACTTATAAGTTTTCCTGTATTTTGTTTTCAAATTTCTTAGACCTAGTAGTTTCGGAGATAAGGTCATTTTTCGTCAAATTTCTTGTATTACTTCAAATCTATTTATTTTTAAATTATGACATGTCAAAATATATTCGAAACTCTCACAATACGCCCTCCGTCTAATATTTGATATGTCACAGTACAGTTGGAAAAACTTTTTTTAAAGTTTTATAATTTACCCACGTTGACAAAATAAAAAAAAATTGAAAATGGGTCACTCCCTAAAAATTGACCACATATTTTTCGTTACATATCCGTGTTTGGGTCAACAAAGATTATTTGTTTACTAAATTTCAGCTGAATCGGTCCTGTGGATTCCGAGAAAACCGGCTGTGACAGACGGACAGACAAACAGACATACAGACAACCGAGTGATTATATAAGGATTCCGTTTTTCCATATAGAGGTTCGGAACCTTAAAAACACCCATTACTTTGGGATTTAAGCGTCGTAAAGTTCAAACTATAAAAATTCTTGACTGTTTCCTTCCTATAAACAAGAGTGCGATTACTCGAAAACAACCCAATTTGGACCCCAAGTTACTGGGTCAAAATCGTTGCACTTGACTGGAACATACCAGTTGGTTAAACACACTCAATTACCTAACCACCCTTTATAACATTGGAATCAAGACGGAGTCGGAGAAGAACATATTATAAGAAAGAATCAAGCGATTCTCGTCAACATAATCAACATCGGTTAATATTATTCACAACGCGGGAATCATAAAATTTGTGGTATGCACCCAATACGTTAACAGGTTTAACGGTAACGCTGAAAACGTGATGATGTAATAATAAAATTCAATGTGGTTAATCTCATTACTGGGGAAATTAATTAACATTAAAAAAAAAATGAAAAAAGAAGTATCCGTCATGCCGGTACCAGGACAGCAAGTATTACAGTAGGTGTTTTGATTTATGAAAATGAATAAACGCTTCACTAAACATTTATTCCAATTTAGTCCTTACTGCTAGGCAATAGAATCTAAAGTTAACAAATTTTGTGTGAGTAACGGTTTTGTGTGTGTGGTAACATCATTGTTCACTATGTAGCTTCCAATATGTTACTGTTCTGCAAACACTTATTTACTAAGGGGTAGTCCACATTCGTTTGGAAAACGAAATGCAAAATTGTCATATGAATTATATGAATGTAAAATTTCTTCTTAGAATTCCATTAATTGCTCAGAAATAATTGGATTACAAATTTTATTATGGTAATCATCATCAATCATAGTGTTAGTACTGAAGATAATAAATGCTCATTCATTTATATTGTATGTAACGTCATCAAAATCTATTTTTCTAATAGAAATGTGTGAAGGGGAAATTATTATTATAAACCAACCATATTTCTCAGTTTAGTTCTCAATATATTTTACCGCTCTACACTTTACTGTGTAGCATAGTCAAATAAAAAAAACAGAGTATAAAATGCTCAAATAAATCAGTTTCAGATTATTTACTTTATTTTCTGGACTAAAAATTACGAAACAAACTGCTCTGAACTTCAATAAAATAATAACTTTTAATAGCCAAAAACTAAAAGTGTGATTGTGAACTGAGATTTACTTTTGTGATATTGTTAAATTCCCTCAGGACGCATTAGTGCGCATGCTCCAGCCTATCAACAAGTTGTTATTGCACATAGTGTACCAGGGTTGCAGAAAAAGGAACGTATCGAGGATGTTGTGCCCAAGCGTTGAAGTTAGCTGAAAGAGAAATATTAGTGAAAGGGAAACAATATTAGGGGTGGGCAAGGGGCGGTGCCAAACAAGTGAAAAAGAGAAAACCGAATGGAAGTAAGGGAGATATGACGACTTTACGCTTTTACACACACACACATACTTGAACTGCTGCAGTAGTTGTGGAAAAATGAATAATTAGGCTGAAAGTTAATATTACTTAAAGTTCTGAAAATGCTATATTTTGCAGTAACTTCAAATTTGAACCATATGAGATTAAGTTAATTAAATTTCGTAGAGCTACGCCGTAGACTCAACAAACTACATGTTACGTAGCGTCGTAGCACCTAACTGTCGACTGCCGTGTGTAGGAATAACTTGTCTAACTTTAAAAATACAAAGTTTTTACTGCGTAGGTACTTAGTTAAAACTTTGTGTTCTATCTAGCCTCTAAGTGTCTCATGATATCCTATTCCAAATGCGGATTGAGCGATGTGCGGATTTAAGAACCTGCGGATGCTGAAGAACGGTTACCGTTGCACTAAATCGGCAATAATACAACCACTTTAATGAATTTATCTACACAAATTATAAAGTAAAAGTGCTTTTTTTGTCTGGCTGAAGGAACTCGTTGTTTTTATTTTAAAAGCAATGTGACGGATTCACATTTGGTTTCAACCCTTATTGAGAGATTTTTTCGGAAGGTTTCATGTATATCAATCAGTAACATTCAACTGTTTGACTAGCTAACTGTTTCACTGTCACGGACATCGTCCTAATTCCATGGTAGTGAAACAGCTAACGGCACCACGTATGCATTCTCCCGCTTAAGTTTCATCCGCAGTAAACTGTTTTCAGTTATGTTATCCTGGTATTTATGCGGAACAAGCTAGTTGCGGATGCGGGGAGCCAAACCTGCGTTTACTATTTATTATTCCGTTTATTCATTAAATATACACATAAATTATATTTTAATACATTTCAAAATAAATTATAAAATAAAACATTTTAAAATATAAAAAATTAGTAGCAAACCGGTATCGGGAACAGGGTCCATGCTCCCCTGCAGTCAGGGCTACAGAGAGAGGTTTCAGAAGTACCAATTTCTGAATCAAGCCCTTGATCCAGGTACCTAACGAGAGCCTACTAAGGTGTTGTTCGAGGCTTGTGGCTATTAAACCATTGGTCGACACGACTATCGGTACAATTATTTCTGAGTTCACATCCCACACGTCGACAGCATCGCGAGCCAAGTCAAGATATTTGATTTGCTTGATCTTTCTCGGCTTTCACGAGGTTCTCGTACTATTTATTATTAATTATGTAAAATTACTTTTTTGACCATTAAAGTAAAGTGCATTCAACGTTTTTTAAAAAATGTTTAATTAGTAAACTATAATGCACTTGAACTATAATGATTGAACAAAAATAAAATAGTATACACGACATTGAAAAATCATCCAAAGTAACTGTCACTAGATGAATAGTTATCATGCTCGATATTAAGATGAAAGGGCCCTTGATGCCCGCCAAGAAGAGTTTGATAGCAGATCAGCTGATCAGAACTGGACTTTGATTAAAATCCAAAACATTTAGTTTTGCCAAATAAATAGCATTTATTCTGGTATTTGAGACGAAGCACATATATGAATAGTTTCTTCCAGTTCAGCTGGAGGTCTGTGCACTACATATTATTCTATTCCTCCTTAATATTCTCATTATATTTTATATTTGACATTTTTCCACGTAGATTTTTTAAGGTCTACTCTTTTCCCGCAGGACATTTGTATATCAGCCATGAAAGAAAAAGACATAGAAGGCAAGTTGCGTGGAGTTACAAACGAGTGGTCGGTTCACGAGTTAACTTTCCAAACTTTTAACAATCGTGGCGAACTTCTGCTGAGGGGCGACACAACTGCTGAGACAATCGGACAGCTTGAAGACAGTCTTATGATTTTGGGTTCCTTGCTTTCTAACCGGTAATAAGTAATTCATAAATTTGTAACTAATACTGTGAATAATTTAAAGCTAGAGATATATTGGAAAAAGTTTTCTGGAACTTTCGTCTAAAAGTATTTGCTTTTTATTTCACAGTATAGCATGTACTTAATTGATGTAATCGCCAAGATTTAATTGCAATAAATACTTCAAAGGTATATTATTACATGGGTTGTTATAAGTACTAATTTCTACGTACGTCCACAGCTACAACGCACCTTTCAGAAAACAAATTCAACAATGGCTATATGATCTCCAGAGCACTAATGAGATCCTTGAGCGATGGCTGCTAGTGCAAAACATGTGGGTCTACCTTGAGGCCGTATTCGTCGGCGGTGACATTGCCAAACAACTGCCCAAGGAAGCAAAAAGATTCTCAAAAATCGACAAGTCGTGGCAGAAGATCATGCAAAGAGCCCATGAAACTCCTGGCGTGGTATCTTGCTGTGTAGGTGATGATCTTCTCAGACAGTTGCTCCCACATCTTCAGGAACAGCTAGAACTGTGTCAGAAGAGTCTCAGCGGCTACCTGGAGAGGAAAAGAACTATGTTCCCAAGATTCTTCTTCGTGTCCGACCCTGCGTTATTGGAAATCTTGGGGCAGGCATCTGATTCTCATACCATTCAAAATCATTTGTTATCGATATTTGATAACATCAGATATGTTAAGTTTCACGATATAGGTGAGTTAATTTTTTTGATATTACTGACTTAACGACTGCTCTATACTCTCGTGTATATTATTACTCATGACCCAACATGACATCAGTCTCACGTATAACGCGGAAGGTAAAGGAAAGGTGCTCGCACTTTTTATATGTATACCAATTCACAAAATAAACTGAATATCCCTACATTTGTTTGAAGATCGCAATATGTTAGTAGGACTCAGGGGATTACGCATAATCCCAATAATCTTAATGACACATCAAAGGCCTATAGTTCGCGGGAGCCGCAGATATTTTTTTCATTTTCACTTCTACGACTAACAATACAAAAATTTGTATGTATTTCAGAATACAACAAGATGATAGCAATAGTGTCGTCGGAAGGCGAAGAGATCAAGCTGGAGCGCCCGGTGAGAGCCGAGGGTTCCGTGGAGACGTGGCTCACCTCACTGCTGCAGTCAGCTCAGGGCAGCTTGCACTCCATCATCAGAAACGCGGTGGCGGTCATCAATGACCCTGCCTTCAATCTACTGCTGTTCTTAGATAAAATGCCTGCACAGGTTAGGATTTTTTGATCTTATCTGATCAGATAATTTTAAACTGATCCTTGACGTATCTGCATCGTGAATCTTTAATAGAATAAACAATTTATTCCTGTAAAGATTCACGATATTTTATGTACCTGTACCCGGCAATTTAAAGTAATTACTAAATACTAAAAATCCAGCCGTTTAGGATACAGAGCGTGCCAAAGAAATATACATACATACATATCTACATACACTCAAAAACATAACCATCCTTCTGGCGCAGTCGGGTAAAAACAACTACAATGATTCATAAAGTCGATCAATTTTGTATTTTCACAGATTGGACTTTTGGGAATTCAAATCATTTGGACGCGAGATGCTGAACTTGCTCTAATGTCAGCCCGCCAGGACAAAAAGATAATGATGGAAACTAACAATAAGTTCTTGGAGTTACTCAACACGCTCATCGATCAGACCACAAGGAACTTACTGAAGATAGAGAGAATCAAATTCGAGACACTTATCACCATACATGTACATCAAAGAGATATCTTCGATATGCTGGTAGGCTAACTTCTATTATTACTATGTAGGTAGGCAGAATGCCTGACCTATATCGAGCCGACCGTTCATGAACTTGGGGTCACAGTCTCACAGTCGAGGTCGTAGAAAGTGAAACTACTACGACCACTACACTAAATTGATACTTTTGAGTTCATGTCGTCCTAGTCTTCCCCTCTATAAATAACGATCGGAAGCTAGTCGCACTATACTACCTATACCTATGTTGGTTTAACATACGTCACAGCGAATGCAACGTCGTCGCCTTTGTTGTTCTGGTGGTTTAAGCTCTCGATATTGATCTTCTTGGAGCCTTGCCAACAAGTTATTCTATAGTTAGTGAACCTCATCCATATTGCGTTGGCTAAAATCAAGAGAGCTGGCCAAGCGTCATACTTTTTGAACCCAAGGACTCTTTTGACAAAAAGTTAAAGCAAGAACGACAAACAAAAATATGCATTAATTAGTTTCAATGTTTCTCGTAAAAAACGACTGTTTAAAATATATATACCTATATTTAGTAGAAGGCACTGCGAGACCAATTTTATGCAAGTCTATAAAAATTTAGGACGGTGATAGTTTGACTCACAGTATAGGCTCTCCTAAACTAGTGCCTTAGTCATAATCATGCGCATCTAGCATGAGCGTATGCGCACGCTTATGAATTCGTAGAGGTACACCTACGAGTACTACTACTGATTATGGCGATAAACCGCATGTCGGGCCGCGCACAGTGTTATGGTTCCGAAATTTCTAGCCCGAAACCAATGCATGAAATTTTGCATTTATGTCATGGGAGTACCCATGACAAAAATGCAAAATTTCATTGGCGTCATCTTAGATTTTAATTTCAAACATTTTTAATCTTTATACGAACGGTCTTCTCTGCCTACCCCGCGGACAAAGGTGATTGGCAAAACTATAAGTGTTGCTTGTTGTTTAACTACGGAACCCTCAAAACACTTAATTAACAGTGTCCCGTTAGCAACATAGCCAGAGCCACCCCAGGTAACTCATAGGGTGGGTACACAAAAATATTCCAACCAATTGTTTTTAGGGTTCCGTACCCAAAGGGTAAAACGGGACCATATTACTGAGACTTTGCTGTCCGTCCGTCAGTCTGTCTGTCCGCCTGTCACCAGGCTGTATCTCATGAACCGTGACAGTTAGACAGTTAAAATTTTCACAGATGATGTATTTCTGTTGCCGCTATAACAACAAATACTAAAACACAGAATAAAATAAATATTTAAGGGGGGTCCCATACAACAAACGAGATTTTTTTGCTCATTTTTGATAACGACAACAGGTAGACGTTTGAAATATTCACAGAATATTTAGTTAAATATTCACTTAAAAATAAATAATTCAATTAAAGTAAAACAAATATTTAAGGGAGGCCCATACAACAAACGTGATTTTTTTCCGTTTTTATAGATAAAGTTATTGAACCCTTCGTGCGCGAGTCCGACTCGTACTAAGCCAATTTTTTAAGTATTCTCATTGCACGTTTTAATATTTAAGTAAGTCATCAAATATTTTCAGTGTCGTCTGAACGTCCGTTCGGCAAACGACTTCGAATGGCTGAAGCAGTGCCGCTTCTACTTCAAGGAAGACGCTGATAAGACCTGGATCTCCGTGACGGACGTCACATTCACCTATCAGAACGAGTACTTGGGTTGCACAGATAGGCTTGTGATTACACCCTTGACTGACAGGTAAGGTATTAAGCCTTTCCATCCTTTTTTTTACCAGTGGTGGATATATTCCGGTATAATAATAGCTGCACGGGCCGATCTCCAAAACAAAGCAACGCTTGCCGAGGTCGTTCTGTGGATGGGTGACTATCTTAACATACGGTGATTCCTCCGTGCTTTGGAAAGCAGGAAAAGCCGTTGGTTCCGGCTGTCATTTTGTATATCTTTGGCCGTCGTTACGGATTGTCAGAAGCCAGAAAATCTGACACCAGTCTTGCCAAGAGGTACCGTGTTACCCAGTTCAGGGAGGAATCTTGCTCACTGCTCTCTGGTACGCGTCTGCTCACCAGACGTGACTGTGAGGACAGTGAGCACGCAGAGGGAGAGAGGGACCCTGAGAAAGGGCGGAGGAGATAGGGATCGCACCCTTAAAAGGAAATAAAAAATGGAAAATACAGACGCAACGCAATTGCCCCAGGGCGGTACCAGCTGCTCAGCAGCTAGAGAATCCGCCACGCACCCTTTGGGAGCATCAAGCATCTCACGCGATGTTATAGTTTTTATGATTGTTCTTGTTTTATTTACGTGGATAGATTTGCTAGTTGTGTTTTGTTAACTAGCAAAACACAACTAGCAAATCTACGCAAAAAATTAATACTGTTTGTGGGTAACTACCCACAAACAGTATTAATAAAAGTTCACTGATTAGCTGCTTATTATTAGCTGATTATGAGAAAATTAACTAGAAGTTTATTTATTTATACTTTATTTATTTATATCATATGAAAAGTGATAACAAAGTTTTATCAAACAAACATTTTGTAATCACTTTTTAAACATTTAAATTCGTAACCCCTTATTTCAATAACAGTATAATAATACAAATTATAATTACATTATTATTCTCGTTTGTTAATTTATCTAATAATAAAAGAACAGATGAAGATTATTGTGGAAAAAAATATAAAAGTCTCATCTGAAGATTGGAATCCAGATCTATGTATTTCCTTAATCCTATACCATACGTTACCAGCTACCAGAAGTTAATTCCTTGTTGTGGATTCGGCTCCCTCAAAATTTTGGAGGAAGAGTTCATTATAGCGTCGAGGAGATGCGGGGTCAGGCTCTGACTCTGCATCTGGCGTCAGCTCAGCGAGCTCTGGCGACTCAAAGTTCTTCCGCAAGTGGCTCAGAGGATGACCGGGGTCGACCTCCAACGGAGCAAACGGTGGCGGCGGCGGAGCGGACGGGCAAGTAAGGGGAAGGGTCCCACCTCCCGGCAGGCCAACCAGCGAGCAGTGGGATCGCCGAGGAGGGGCGACACCCCAGACTGAGCAGTCACAGGGTTCCTCTTTTAGTAGAAGGGTAGGCTAGGGCAGCGTAGGGCGGCTGCATAGGCGGCGAAGTTTCCATCGCCAGAGGAGCAACAGTAGTCTCCGCTTTCAATCACTCCTGCG
>NDFZ01005407.1:711726-737064 GCA_002192655.3 Mamestra configurata
CGGGCAGAACAAAAGACGACCAAAAAAAGGGAGAACAAGCGACGGCGAAAAGAGCTAAGTGGCGCAGCTAGGCTCGTGCCCCAAAGACCGCAGCTGTAGTTCTCACTCTACAGCCGGACGCGGTGAAGAGGAGCGTGACCTACTGCAACGAGCTCCCCAAGGTGAAGGACGCGGTGAACCTTGGAGAGCTCGGCATCGCCAGGGGCCTCTGGCTAAGGGATACCATGACTGGGGCTCGGATGCTGGAGATCTCCGAGGTCTTATTTTATTTTATTAATTTTTAAGAAACCTTACAACTAAAACTTACATTAGAAAGTAACAATATGTAAAAAATGGCCATTCACAAGTTTTCACTTATTTATATTCTGAATAATTAAAACAATCTCACGAAAATAGCTAAGGACTAACGCAAATACGCTCAAACCAGGCTCAAATATATAAAACAACATAACATAAAAACAAGCTCAAATAAACAACTTAGCACAAAACAGTGATTAAGTTATAATAAAGCAATCAGTTAAAGCTTTCTTTACTTTTTTAACGCTACTAGTAAACAAATCAAGCTCGACATCCTGACACACCTCATTAAAAGTTCGTTTTGACTTGAGGCACATGAAGGAGACGCAGTCTACGCAGAAACGCACACGGTACACGAAATCCGATTTTGCTCACCAGCTCAGGGACGTCAGTAGATCCATTCATGACGCTAAATAACACCGCCAAATTTAAACACCGACTCTTATACTTAGGGAGCCTTGCTCCCTAAGTATAAGAGTCGGTGTAAAAAGTTTGAGTGTGAGCGATATTGAGTGTATCTCAAAAATCTCTTTTGTATGCTTTCAAGGCGATTAACGTACACATTATATTTGGGATTCCAAATTTGAGAAGCATATTCAAGGTGGCTACAGACAAATGCACAGTAAAAAAATTTGAGTGTCTTTATATTCTTTAAATGTGTAGCAATCCTAAAAAATAAAACCCAAGGCTTTAGAAACCTTGCTCACTACGATATTTATTACTCGTTAAACAAAAACTTAGAGTCAAAAGTCACTCCAAGCACCCTGATGACGCTGACTCTGACTATTAAGGTATTTAATAGCTTGTAATAACGATTGAATAGAATTTCGTCATTCTTTACAATGAAATCAATTAAATGATTCTTAGAGATAGCAGCCGAGCGAAGCAGTTGCAGGTCGTTACTATTTAAGTAAAAGCACGATATTTCAGTTAGTCTCACTTTACTTTTCAGGTGCTACATCACGCTTGCTCAAGCGCTAGCTATGAGCATGGGCGGAGCCCCGTGCGGCCCTGCCGGGACTGGCAAGACGGAGACAGTCAAGGACATGGGCAAGACTCTGGCCAAGTACGTCGTGGTCTTCAACTGCTCCGATCAGATGGACTACAGGTAACAAAACAAATGTGTACTGTGGTTTGAATGTTAAAAAGGTATCGGTAGAAACTTCACACTGCCTCGTTAATCAAGTGATGGGTCGGGTGTTATTGGGTTTTTCAATCTGGAATTACCAATTGGCAGCTTAGAATCTAGATTTCTGCTGGGAAAGGGACTTAACATTATTTCCGAAATCTGGGTATGATATCTGGTATGTAGTAAACACCTCTGCCGAACGCTGTAATATGCGAGCCGTAATGTCTTTAAAAGTTAGTATATTACAACGGCAGCAACTTCGCGCTTAAAATCTGTGCACAAAGTAATAGTACTAGGGTAATTATGCTTGATCTGGTTGAAGCACACATAGGCAGTTCATTACACAGACAGCAGGTCTGCACACACACGTAGGTAGGAGGTGCAGTTTGTCGCTCGCACAATTTCCTCGGCAGTCGGTTGATAGCCGGCGCTCCGACCAGAGCGCATGCTATCAGTTGGCGGATAAGGAATTAACACAGTGTATACATACCAAGTTCAAGTACATATATTAATTGTGAAATTTTATAGACGTCATGAGGATCAACTTCTAATCATGATAAAAATAAAACACTTAAATTATCATTTCAAGTTGATGATGATGTAAATAAATAATATTATATTCGGTACCTGAATTACCACATGCCGCTGTTGGTACATATGAGTGAAGAATGAAAATTAAGAAAGAAAAGAAAAGTTATTATATATTTTTATATAATCATTAAATCGTTAGGTATTATCCTCGTCAGTGAAGGTTGACTAGCTAATTTAATTATGTTTTAAAACTGGTTCAAACAATTGTAATCGCAGCTTTTAAAACCTAACTAATATTTTTAGGTTAGCAAACACCTCGTGAAAATTATTAAGCAAAGAATAAGAAAAAGCCCATCCAAATGCAAGTTACAGAAACAGATCTAATAACACGTAAAGTTTTCTACTTTATTTAGGTATGTTCTAAATCGTCAACCAGTTGTTTTTTTTTAATTGTTAGGGTGTGCCAAAACGATAATGCCAATCGATTTTTTTTATTTTTTATTAAATCGATTATAATTAAAATTTCGATCGACTATAAATTTAAATAAATGACTATCATAAATCAAGTCTTAGAAATTAAAAGAAATACGTTAAAGGCATAAAATATAATAAGTGTATGTCTATTTATTTGTAACGCCCGGTAGCCTCAACGGCTGAAAGTAGAAGATAGTTGTAGCGGTGTGCTATGCATGAAAATACGCCTCTTTAAAAGCCATTATAAAACAAATTGACCTTCTACAACAATTTTCTACTTTTGTGTACTAAGATAGAAAATGTAGATTATTTAGGTGGCTTAGGCCGAATTCTACATGAAATAAACATTTCAATTTTTTGTCGTTGAAAAAAAATTATATGGATAGGGAAATGGAAGCGGATACAATATTATTATGAGGCGGCTCGTGTCACACTGAGGTCTTGAGACTCCGAGCTAGTTAAAAGTGTCGTACGGAATATGCGGCAAGCGAAAAGACTTCAACGCCGCGGGCTCGTGTTGCGATTTTATTGAAATTTCCCACTAGACAGTTCCGGTAACCGTCTCCGACTTGCAGTTGTGGCAAAGGTTATGGTCTCGCGACCAGATAAGTATTTTTTAGTATATTTCTACTAAAGTCAAAACCATGAAAGCAATTTCATTTCTCTGACAAAAAGATAGGTTACCTGCAGATTGAAGGACAACCTTAACTTTTCAATTGAGAAAAATCCATATCAGTTTGTACTCGTAATCTTAAAAAGTATTTTATGTGATAAAACTGCAAACTATACATTTTCAGACGTTTTCCTTTACTTGTGCAGGAAGACCCAGGTTTTTGCCAAATTTCACGATTCTAGGTCAACGGAAAGTAACCTATGGCTTGATTTACCTCCTTGCGATTATCAAAATATTTAGCAAAAATGATGCATAAATTGTCATATTTTAATATTGCGTTGACTTAGAATCTTGATTTTTTAGAGCTCCAAGTGACTTTTGGGACTTACGTACTTGATGTTAATTTCAATACGATACCTCCACTTGTTCCTGAGAAAAAGGTTTGTGGCAGACCGACAGACGGACAACGAAATGATCATATAAGAGTCACATTTTTTTCCATTTGAGTTTCGGAACTCTAAAAATCAAAACATTTCTCTGTGTAAATACTGTTTAAGGGATTAAAACTTCAAATTCTCCGATAAAAATTATGAAAAAAGAATCTGTTAATTAATATTTAATAATGGGTTTAGGTTTACTTACTACCACACTCATAAATCGCAACTACTGGTCTGGGAGTTACATCTGAAGAGGCAGAGAGAAAAAAATAACCATATAAAAACTGTTAACAGAGGTCTGGGGCGCATCTACAAGGGGCTGGCGCAGTCAGGGTCGTGGGGGTGCTTCGACGAGTTCAACCGCATTGAGTTGCCGGTGCTGTCGGTGGCTGCGCAGCAAGTCGCCGTGGTGCTCGCTGCCAAGAAGGAGAAGAAGAAGAGCTTCATCTTCACTGACGGTGACACCTCGGAAATGTGTCCTGAGTTTGGCATATTCATTACCATGGTAGGATCATCTTTACTATCTGAATCTTAATGATTATTTTAAGTTAATTTGTTTGTTCAATTTTTAAAAGAAAATTTCTGAAAGCAGAGATTTGATTAATTTTGTTTTTTAACAAAGATGTACATAGTTACCTAAGCAACACGATTGCTATGATTATGACATCTTTATAGTTTGAAAAAATGCGCGGATCTGGCGGGAAAGACACGGGAGCAAAGCCGCGAGCGAAAATCTAGTTTTAAATATTACAATATCAAATAGATTCTAGGCCGTCAAGTAAATGTTCTTATAACAAAGTTCTTGGGATGTTCGTATTATAATTAAAATAGTGCGTGACAAAAACACCATCGTAGTTACTAAAATTGAGAGCGAGATATACCTCGTATTTTTTTAACTTTTCCCAATAGAACCCTGGGTATGCTGGTCGTAAAGAGTTACCCGAGAACTTGAAGATCCAGTTCCGTACGGTAGCGATGATGGTGCCTGACAGACAGATCATCATCAGGGTGAAACTCGCGTCTTGTGGCTTTCTAGAGAACATCACCCTGGCCAGAAAGTTCTACACCCTATACAAACTGTGTGAGGAACAGTTGACGAAACAGGTTAGTCTGATTTTTTTAAGATATTACTTTTATTGGTTCACATAAGCCTAAATCGCTATATTAGTTTCCTGCTGAAAGGCTAAACCTTAAAAAAAAGGTACACCTGAGGGCTAAATCTACTCATTTTTCCTCATCCTCCGAAAAGTTAGAAGAATTGGCTCTCTGGACACGTGTATCATTCAATGTTAAGATGAATGACTTGTAGTAGTGTGGATTGACTAAATTGAATAAGTGGCACAGTTTACCATGCAGCACAATGAAATGAACACAGTGTCGCCCAAAGTCGAACACACCGTGACACTACGCCACCTGTGTCGTGGTTATGCCATCCTAGTAGCTGAATACCTATGGTTTATACATTATACTGTGTAGTATATACATATATTGGAGGCGCGGGCTAAAACAAGCTATAAACAAGTTAACGAAAAGTAAAGTGTTACTGGGTTTTCTTTCTGGAATTTCACAGTTTTAGCCGGGACTCTAGATTATGGTAGGTTAAAGGCAAAAAGTTTGTCACCTTTAGGTATCTCTGCCGAATCCTGTGAATACAGGCATGATGTAATGTTATTCTTTTACTGTCACTGACGCTTAAAGTTATACCATTCTTTAATGGATGTGAAGTACCCTCAGTCATCTAGGGTGAATTTCATCCATTACCTCGGTACTGAGGTATCAGCTGCAATGTTGGACGTAATGTAGACCATATATCTCACATATCAAACTATATTAAATCTCGTGAGGAGTAACATCACGGTTTTTGAAAAGTTCAGAGCGGAATAAAAAGTGCTGTATGACTTTCTATAGAAAACTTAAAATAGCTCTCTCCTTCTCTCTCAACTCTTTTTCGAAAACATCCTAACTATTTTTTTAGATCTAGATATCTTGCGTTTCGTTAAAATCGGTTAATTAACTTTAAA
This sequence comes from Mamestra configurata, assembly GCA_002192655.3. Lineage (NCBI taxonomy): Eukaryota > Metazoa > Arthropoda > Insecta > Lepidoptera > Noctuidae > Mamestra > Mamestra configurata. The sequence continues at coordinate 717,229 of NDFZ01005407.1, forward strand.
AAATAAATTTAATACTTGATAACTTGTTTAAACACCGTGAGAAGTAAACGTTAGTCTTAATACTAAATAGTGACCCTAAATACAAAACTCATTAGACTGTAAAATTCTCTCACACACTCTAGAGGTATAATATCTTGTACCCACTACTTCAGGTCCACTACGACTTCGGTCTCCGCAACATCCTCTCCGTATTGCGAACCCTCGGCGCAGTGAAGCGAGTCAACTGCAAGGACAACGAGAGTACCATCGTCATGCGAGTCCTTCGAGACATGAACCTGTCCAAGCTTATAGATGAAGACGAGCCTCTCTTCATATCGTTAGTAGCAGACTTGTTCCCCAACCAGGCACTAGAGAAGACAACTTACAATGACTTGGAAGAGGCCATCAAAAAACAAGTTGATTTACTTGGTCTCATCAGTCATCCGCCGTGGTTGTTGAAGATTATACAGGTAATACTTGAATTATACCTATTGGGTTTTTACCTCTGAAGTAGCCAGTTTTTTTTCGGGCTATTTTGAGTTATGATACTCTAAAGTCATGATTGAATGACTCGAGCCACACTGCAGTAAGCTTTACTGTAGTGTGCCTTTAGATTTCAGTCGTTGAGTGAAACTGACGATTTTATTACAGTCACATAGGGTTCAAAAAGTCCTTCAGCGTATTACGAGTAATTTAGAAATTACATAAATAATGTTATTTTTGCTTGTAAATGAAACACAGTGAAATGCGTGCGCAGTTTCTATAATTTTGACCCGCTTTTTTCGTCAATATCCATGGTTTTATCTGATGGTTTAGAATATCACTGCCACTTTTCCTATGACAACCACAAACAAAAAACCTTAACATCATGTTATCAGACTAAACACAAACCTAATAAAAAGGGGTAGGTAGGGTACTGCGAAAAACTGAGATCCTAGTATTTCGACGAACTTCTTCACCATGAAGCAGACAGCAGTTCAGAGTACAGGTTCAGGGCCACGAGATCATGCAACAGAGGCAGATGTTGGCTTGAAGTTAGAATTTCAGAAATGTCAGCCTAGCGCCGGGTGACAGCAAAGGATCTTTAGCTCAAGAGTCAGGAATCTGTTTTTCAGAGAAGACAGCATCCAGTCGCTTTCATTCAGGATAAGGTTACCATTCGAGCTGAACCGACCTTGGAGCGAAGAGTTGCCCCAGATCATAACAACATTTCTTAATTGCCACTGGTTTTTTTTTACACACAAAAACATACTATTAAAAATATGGCAGGACAGTTTATATACAAAGGCGCCTATAGCTTGCAAAACTTGTATAATCTTTCTGTGTACGAAGTCACGACGAACACCACAAAAAACTCTCTTTTTCACAAAAAGGTTTTTACAAGCATTTTTTTTTTATAATTATCAAAACTTTTTAGCGTTTTTTAAAAACCTCAAATGCCTCAATACGTCAATCAAAAATCAGTTGTTACGTAAATTCGGCCATATTACTACTCTATTAGAGGATTATATTCGGGTCCATCCTTCTATAACTTATGAAGTTTTTATTGAACACATATAGATCGTTTTTGTGCTATTCCTTGGACGTTTATAAATAACGCTTTTCAAGATTTTCCTTATAACAAGCTGATAAATCTCTTCTAAGAGTTTATGAATAAGACTGTAAGTATAGACAACTAGCTCAGCGTCAGTTTTATCATCGTAGCGTAGGTAGCTCTTGGTAATCACTGGGTCGCGAGTTCGATCTCCAGACAAATTCTGATTGGAATATGTGTTTTCGAACTGGCGTACCACTTGTAAAGTTTTTCGAAATAGCGTGCGTCGCAATAACGTCATTCGAATCTTTTTATCACCACAAAATAAAGGCTAAATGCTACACGTAAGTGTCTTTAAATTAGGTATTAAAGAATAATACCACACGATTAATTAATGTGTCGCTATCTCAGTGTTAGTACCATATTAAAAAAATGTACAGTACAACTATTTTCTTAATATCCCTCGGCAATCATCGCATTTCCGAATACAAACGAATGCTAATTTCCATGTCCATTAATTATTAGATTTATCGTGTATAATAATTGATTTGAAGTTTTAACTACCTAAGTCTTTTATTGTTGTTTTGTTTTGATTTCCTTGTGAACTATATAGAGCTGTAAAACTATTTTTTTTTTATCGACTTCAAAAAAGGAGGTTTATATTTGTAATAACATTTACTCCTTTGAAATATTATGTATAGCATACCACGGAAATACATTAAAATATAAACAAAATAAAATACTTATCATCCTTCTTATGTTCGACATGTAGGTATGCAACTAAAATATATATTATCCGGTTATTACTAACTTTTCAATTCAGTCAGAAAATTTCTTCATCTGATGTAGCCATAGAAATATAAAAAAACAATTTATGGATATAGCTGTGTCTGTATGTTCACTAGCGATGGAATATTCCCTTTATTCACTGCTCGAACAGGTATTTATTATAAAATTTCCATTTGTGAAACTCACATTGGTTCAATTTGCTAAATTTGTCCTCACATTTTTTTGAATGATCATATACTTACACATTTTTCCATTCTTTCGGGCCAATCATATTGATTTTTCCCAATGTAATTTATTTTATTGTTGTCACATTAATTGCAACATTTTTAATAGCAGCGCAATCTTTTAATTTGAGACCAAATGTTTTCAAATAGATTAAAATCCGAATGATACGTTGGCAATCATAAAATGGTATGGCCATGTGCTTCCATAGTGCGATCAATAGCAAACTCTAAGTATGTGGGATGTTATGTTGCTGCAGCTAAGCTATAATTTTTGGGGGTTTAACTTATCATTTATTATGGTATGGTGCATTATATGTATATGACTATAACACAATCAGCTGGTAGATTTGGTATTAATTGATTACGCAGCCAATTTTGATATCGATCGGCATTGATATCTTTATGGTAATCGCCGGCACTACCAATATATTTGTGCAACGTCAGTGCACCTGGAACAAAACCTTTTTCATGCCAGCGTGAACAATGATAATACGTTCTCCTTTCCAAATTGGCTTCTTTACACCTTTTTTTTTTCCTTGATTGCGACGTATGCACATTATGATTTATCTATGAAGACAATATTTTTGCCATCGGCCTTTATCCTTTGATTTCTCGGAGATACATCTATACGTATCTCCGAGAAATCAAAGGATAAAGGCCGATCCAGTTAACGAATGGCCTAGTCGGGATTCGGATCGTCTGGTATTCCTGAAGTAAAAGGGCGATGGTGGGATCAAGTCGTGGAGTTGCTGCGCACACTCTCCAAAGTACAGTCTGTGGAAAAACGACAGACGGGCAACACTACGCCGATGAGCCAGGCTGTGAACCTTAGTCTCGTCGCCTATAAGCCTTTTGCTCTGCGTTCCACTGCAGTCCAATGCAGCAAGCTGGTATTTTGCTGAGCCAAGAGCGAATATTATGCTTTTTAAATTAGTGTCCTCGATTGATTTCTGTTTTTTTATATCAAAAACCAATACTTATCTTTTTTTTCTTAATGTCTACGGACAGCCTCCAATTTGGATAGCCTCAACCAATTTCGATTTAAAATTCTAAAACAACCACCAATTACCATACTTAGGATCCGGATTCTTCGTGTTTTAATTATCTGTCCTGCCTGCGACTTCGGTCCGGCGTCCGGTGCAAAGGGCAATTTATAAAAATCCGACGACTGACGAAACACGAAAATTGCCGAGGGACATTAAAAAAATCTTGTACTTGTCTTGTACTGTACCAATTATTTTTATTTAACCTCCTGCTATTTCTCATCGAAACCAGAGGTATTGTTTTTGTACGTTTTTTTATAGGAGGTGTTCTGAAATTATTTATGTGTACTTTTCATCTTGCCAAAATGGGCGGACCCTACGGGTTAGTTCACGAGAGCGAAGCCGGTCAATAGCTAGTACATTACGAAATAAAGAAAGAAAGAAAACATGTTTATTTGGGACTCGCACAAGACAAACAAATCAGTAAAATAAAATTTATAACTAAACAGTATAATAAAATAATTATCAGTGCGAGGCCAAAATGGTCCCTATCTCAGCTTACGAATGATGTAGTTATTGATAAATCAGAAAGTACATGTCTTTTCAGTTAGTTTAAGGTCAGCTTTTAGTAATATTGAACATATCTGGCATACCCGCATTATTGCACTGCTGGGCAAAAGTTCCACGGCTTTTTGTCTTTTCGGTCCCGGACTAGTGTTGTTGACTAATGTTTATTTCTTTTGCATAGCTCGTCCCACACACGCCACCACACAACGACCACAACAAAAGGATAATTGGCTCATTGGGCATGCGATAGATATGTAAACAAATAATGAATCTTGTATGAAATGAAGAATAATAATTTAAATAATAAAATCATCGAAAATACATGTGCATTTCAGCTATACGAGACCCAGCGAGTACGTCACGGCATCATGACGTTGGGTCCACCGGGCGCCGGCAAGACAACCTGCATACAAACCCTCATGAGCGCACTCACAGAAATTGAAAACCCTCACAAGTAAGAATATAGCAATATTATGGTCTATGCTGACAGTACATAACGTAGATCGTGACGGATTTCTGCAAGTTTTATTTGTATTTATTTTTATAGTTTAGAAATAGTGATTGAGTTCTTGATATTATATCGAATTATTCCGATCTGTCACCCTGCTTTGTCCCCTTAGACAGATGATGCGGATTTTTTTCGAAAGACGACTCTTATGAATAAATTCCGCAACATCTCGCAGCCCTGGAATGCCAAGGGCATTAGGAGGAACACGGATGGATTTTAATAAGTAAGAGTCTGACACTCCCTTCCACTCCGGCCAGAGCGGAAGAAGTCATTTGAAGATTTTCCATCCTTTAAAAAAAGGGGGACAGACAACTTTAAGTTTATTATTATCTAGTAAATTTAAAAGTTTTCATTTGTAACTAGTTTGAAGTCAAATCAGAACACTGATTGTAATCTTCTCTATATATAAAACAAAGTCGGTGTTAACGACTCAATATATTCACACCTAAAATTGTAAAAGGGAGCGCGCGGGGTCAAAGCGTGTGGAGGGGCGAGTCCCGAATCACCATTTTAATTTGCGATAATGCAGTGCCATTTCTAACCTGACGGACATCGTGCGGTTCCTTATCTTTAAATCTTGTTGTCCAACCCGACAGCTAAAAATATAAATCCTTTGCTCAACATGCGTTGTTTTACCATCGATCCACACCCTTGACGGTGGTCTTCGAGCCAGATCGCGAATGTTTAATACTCCGCCGCCGAGGAGAAACATGGTAAACACCCGCAGTACCACCAGCAAACAAAGAACTCGTCACATCCTCCGCCATCCAGCAAAATACCAAACTAATAAGTCGTCTCAGCACACAGAAAGAACTCCCTAGTTTCAGCGGCGACCCAAAAGAGTGGCTCCATTTCGAGCAAGCTTATATGGAATCCACAGAAATCTGTAATTTTACCGAAAAAGAAAACCTTTGGCGGTTACGTAAATGTCTACGCGGCGCCGCTCAAGAATCCGTAGCCGGCCTGCTTATCAGTGGTGCTTCGTCCGCAGACGTTATTTCAACGTTGAAACTGCAATTCGGAAACGTTGACGTCATTCTTTCCCGCATCGTGTCAGACATTAAACAGATGAAAAACCTATCTCCAGTTTACCATCGGAAAATAGTACCCTTTTCCGTCAAAATAACGAACTACGTCGCAGCTGTACGAGTCCTTGGCCGCCATGAATACCTACAAGGTATAGAAGTAGCTAACATTATTCTATTCAAGCTACCTTGCTCGCGAAGTGGACAGACTTATAGTTACCCGTTTATCACTGCCGAATCACCAAAACATAGACTAGATATGCTGTCAGGTTTCCTCACCGAAGAAGCTGTGAAAATATCAACCTGTGCATTTATGCACAAAAACATAACTACAACCGCAAGTCTTAATCGGACAAGATAACTGTCACCTTCTCTTACCTTTGGAAATAAAGGTGGGTAGACCCGATGAACCACCCTGTGCCACCCGGAATCCCCTGGGTTGGTGCCTGTATGGAAGGGTACCTAATGTTTACTTACCTGATTCTGCTATATTTCACTCCTCATTGTTTGACTTGACTGGTTCGAAATGCGGAATTGGACGAGTAACAGTAAACAAGTACTTGCAAGCCTACCTAAAGATTTAATGGGCGATGCAGCCGTCAAATTGAAAATAGGACAACAATATGAACGCACGCTTGGATTGATTTAGCATCCAAGTGATGATACTTTGAGATTCGACGTATCTTTCAAGCGGATACCCGAAAGTATTATAAATGGGATACAAAGGCCTACCAAAAGAGAAATGTTACGTGAGATAATGTCCATTTTGACGTATTTGGCATTCTAGCACCGTACACCATTAATGGAAAAAATATATTACAAGAAACATGGACATTAAAGATCAGTTCGGATGATCATATATCCGATACAATCTTCAAGAAATGGTCAAAATGGATTTGTTTATTGAAATCATTACAAGATGTTATCTTGCTAAGGTACTATCCGGCTGCTACCATAAGAGTGAGCGAGATGGAAAATGAAATATCCCCGCCATACACCTCAAGCGCTACGGCTACGAGTGCTACGAGTGCTACGAATATTGCTACGAACGTAGCAGACGCGACATGAGCTACGAGTGCTACGACGCACAGCTGTTTCAATATCAATGACCGAAAGATTGTTATTAAAATAGTTATAGACACCCTATACATGCATGTATTCTGTGACGCGTCTAGTAAGGCGTATCGCGTAGTGGCGATGGATTGACGACAAAGATAGTACACGCGTAGCATTCATCGCGAGTAAGTGTCGGGTTGTAGGAAGCAAACCGATAACTATTCCACGCTTGGAACTTCAATGATGCTCGCGACTATAAAGTATACGTAGCAAACCGTTTAGGCAAAATTGACGAGTCAACGCAGATGAATGAATGGCGATACGTACCCACAAAACTGAACGTGACTGATATTGCTACAAGAGAAAACTACACCTGGCCCGTCCTGCGAGATGAATGGATTTACGGTAGGTCCGTACATCCATTCATTCTTACGATGCAAAGAAGACGAATGACCGCATGACGTCATACAGGTTGAAAGACAAGAAACCGTATTGGAGTGTATTAATTTGATAACAATAGATGCACCAGATATACTTACTTATACTTACCCGTACCAAATGCTACTAGATTTAGTTCCTGGCTTCGCTTACATCGATCGGCTTCTTTGGTACTCAAATTTATAAATAAATACAAAAAGCTTACTTGTGAGTTCGACGACATTATGAAGAAGGCTGAAATATTATGACTAAAGAAATCACAAGCTGAATCGTTTAGCAAGGAGTTAACTGAAATAACGAACAATAGATGTATACCAAAAACGAGTGACATACTTACCTTGTCTCCTTACTTGGACGAACACGGAGTCATACGCGTCGGCGGCCGCATTGGAGCTGCTCCTGGACTGGATTAGATGGACGAAGTTACGTTGCGAGATTGATCGTTAAATATTATCATTACTACTACGCACACGGAAATCAAGAAATAGTAGTAAATGAAGTCAAACAAAGAGACTGGACTACTAGACTTAGACCTACCATTAAACATATAACATCTAAATGCTCAACTTGCAGACTAAGAAAATCCAAACCAGAAGTACCAAGAATGGGAGACTTACCCGGTGCTCGAATGGCCCCTCATAAACGGACATTCACTTACTGCCGTGTGGATTTATTTGGTCCCATGGAAGTCACGATGGGAAGGCGCCGCGAGAAAAGATACGGCGTCTTATTCACATGCTTGACAGTACGGGCAATCCATCTGGAAGTTGTCACTAAACTTACAACCGATGCCTTTATTATGGCATTACTAAGAATGGCTGCGAGAAGGGGATGGTCACAGTATTTATACTCCGACAACGGAACAAATTTACGAGGAGCGGATACGGAGCTAAAACTATAAAAGAACTAGACGAAGAATTGCTGAAAGATGAGGCCTCAAATCGCGGAACCAAATAGACTTTCATACCGCCCGCGAGTCCCCACTGGGGTGGGGCGTGGGAAAGGCTCATCAGAAGCGTAAAAACCAGCTTGAAATAATTTTAAAAGAACGCGCTCCCAGAGATGAAACTTTAAACACGCTGTTGACAGAAGTAGAGAACATAGTAAACAGCCGGCCGTAAACTCACGTATCTGTAAACCCAAATGATCCTGAAACGTTAACTCCTAATCATTTCTTGCTGGGCTCATCGTCTGGCTTACCACACATCGGAAAATTTGATGATTCAGATGGTTACCTGCGACAACAATGGCGAATTTCACAAAGATTAGCTGGCATGTACTGGCGCAGATGGGTCAAGGAAGTACTGCCAGACTTGCTACCCCGCAAGAAATGGCAAGAGGAACATAAAAACTTACAAGTGGGTGACTTCGTGCTTTTAGTGGACCCTGATAATCCCCGCAACTCTTGGCCCAAGGGAATAATTCAGGAAGTGATCCCTGGAAAAGACGACCGAGTCAGAATGATTCGGTTAAAGACTAAATCAGGAATGTTGACTAGACCGGTCACGCGTGTCGCTCGAATACCAGTCGATAGTAAGTGCTGCTGAAGCAGCACTGGGGTGGGGAATGTTAACGACTCAATACATTCAAACCTAAAATTGTAAAAGGGAGCGCGCGGGACCAAAGCGGGTGGAGGGGCGAGTCCCGAACCACCATTTTAATTTGCGATAATGTTTCCCATTTCTAACCTGATGGACATCGCGCGCTTCCTTATCTTGAAATTTTGTTGTCCAACCCAACACTTAAAAATATAAATCCTTTGCTCAACACGCGTTGTTTTACCATCGATCCACACTCTTAACAGTCGGGTTAGTAACACCATTATAACTCAAGAACGACTGGACCGAGTTTGGATATCTTTGGTTTGTTGGATTTGTCTTTGCCAGTAGGGGCAAAGACACCCCTGATAGGAATAATTAAAAAAAAATGTACAAATAGCACTTTTAAATACAACGCCATTTCTGATACTTGACAAAAACAAAACACGTCAAGAGAAATAACATGCGGGGCAGTCTTTGGGGACTGCCGATAGAAGTGAAAACTAAGCGAAAGCTAAAGCGTTCGGTGACGATGACGCGAGTTCCATGATTTTGGTTCACCCAAAAAGTACACATATATAGGTATATGTCACCGGAAAATTGCAGACTCCGTAAGATTGTAATAAATCTTGATTAAATTATAATTTCTCGATATAAAAGATTATGAAAAAAAAACGTTTTGTATACAATTAATCCCATCCAAATTCAATAGTTTCCAATGTATGCGTGTCTTATTTAGAAAAAAATAGTTAACAATTTCACGCGATATTTTACAATCTTACGGCGTTAGCCATTTTTCGGTGACATATAGGTCATGGAAAGCGTTCGGTGTCGATGACGCGAGTTCCATGATTTTTGTTCGCCCAAAAAGTTCTCATCGCGCCTAAAGAAGTTTTACTTCAATTATTCTGAGGCGATACGAAGTTAACACCTACACAGACTCCTATATGAGGTCAGTGATACTGATAACAAACTTTTACGCTATAAATACACGCAAATGAAATCAAAAATAGCTTAATTGTGCACACAGCTACAAGGTACGAGTACCTATATATATATTAAAATGTATGTGTTTTGATCTGCACTGTATACTGCATACAAATGTTAGTAAAATATAAACGTGCCTATTTAACAATAACACTAAACAAAATACACACAAAGAAATAAATAGATTTGTAATGGTTATGTAACCGGCCACCATCCGGCCACTCGCATCGACGAACGGCGAACGAGTAAAAAGTTTACAGACTCAACGAAAACATTAATCCAGTACCTACCTATACACAGTATTAATTCTGTCTATTTATCAATTTTCATACGAGGATTTAAACTGGAAAGCAATAATTTACTTTTGCTAGAAGTAAAACTTCCGAGTTACAAAATATAACCTCAAAACAGTGTTTTGGCGACCGGGACTGTTAAAATTGAAAATATTTAACGAGTAAAATCAGTCAAGTTTCTTTCTTTAATTTTTTGGAATTGGTTAAGTAAGGTTAAGGTTGTTTTTCTTTCATGTAATTGCCAAGTACATTCATGTCAAAATCATTGAGAATATGGCTTAACAAGTTGCAAACCTGTGATAAAATAGAAGGATACCATGTTTCTACTAAAGGGATTATAGCCAAAGTTTCGATTAAAAAGGAGGAGATTTAGACCTTAAAGTTACGTGAATACGGCATAGTCTAGTTTAAAGCTGAAGTAGTACTTGTCACGTTACGACTATTTGAAATACTCTTTTTCAATACTGTACGACTTCATGAGCTCCTAGTATTGGAAGTCGAACTTTGTTGCTAACTTCGCTAGTATTGGAAGTCAACCTTTGTTGCTAACTTTGTAGTTCACGCCGCGGCGCGGGCGCAGTAAGGGGGCATCGTGATGAGATTGTTTATTTACTTTCAACTTAATAGTTTCAGTGTCAGTCTCAATTCGACACTAGTAAAGGTTGGTCTCAGTTGTTCATGACACCATGACTTACTGTGGTACTTGTATTCGGTATTTATCATAAATGATTTTTTTTTATTTGATTGGATTGAATGGAATTAAAACTTTGAAAAGGGCTTTTCAAGCTGTGTGTGAAGAGGTGGCATCAAGATTGAGCTCAAGTTATTGCTGCAAACTGTTCAACTTGTTAACAGTTACTTCTTTAGAAATTGTATTGAATGGCAAGTGGAAGGTTATGAGTTGCAACTATTGTTTCTATTATTTACTTTTTGGCGCATCTGGAACAACTTTGTGTAAGTACCTAGTCCCACATGTCGACAACCTCGCGAGGTTCTCATCATGCGAAACGGTTTTGTCTTTAATCATTGCGCGCCTCTCGATTCGGTCCACCACAACTATATCAGGTTTATTGGCCACAATAGTCCTGTCAGTGATGATGGATCCCAGTACAATGAGTTTTTGCCATTATCGAGCACTGGGTCGGGCACATATGTAAGTACCTGTAGTACGGCACCTCCGAGTCCACAAGAGAGTATTTCAGAGCAAGTTGCTGATGGATGATCCTGGCTACAAGGTTATATCTATGCAAGAATTCTCCGTTAAGTAGACGAGAACAACCAGAGATAATGTGGCGAAATGATTCTCCCAGACGGTGACATGCCCGACAGATGTCAACCGTGCCATCCTTCACAATCAATCTCCGGTAGTTTTTCGTCGTTATTATTATTATATCCTGACCTGACACACGTTTACTTTTGCATCTTCGGTCAAACTAATCATGTTGCTACGTGGCTGACTCATTTAATTTATGTTACCACACAATAGTGGTGTCACAAACAGGAATATTAGTCAAGTACATTATAAGTGAGTTTAGTTTTCATGTTGTACTTGGATGTTTATTATTTATTTTGTAACTCGAAAACTATTTATCAGATTTGGAAAAAAGAGGTGTCATTAGATTTGTATGAATACTTCGCGTCACATATACATATATCCGTAGTCGGCTTCTAGTTTTAAAAACATCATGTTTGTAATATTTTTGGTAAAACATATTTATTTAACACTGTTTACTGGATTTCGATTTAACTGCAGTTAAAATTTCGATGTAACTGCAGTGAAAACAAAATGTAACAAAACTTTATTCCTTTGTTCTTAATTACTTTTCAAATGCTTATTCAGTAATTTATACATAGATAACATTTGAGAAAACTGCCTAAATACTGAATCATCTAGTTTCTGTACCAATATGACTAAATATTGCCTTACATTTACATTTATTTGTTTGCAGAGAAATGCGAATGAATCCGAAAGCCATTACCGCTGCTCAGATGTTCGGACGTTTGGACGTGGCGACAAACGACTGGACTGATGGGATCTTTTCAGCCCTTTGGCGTAAGACCCTCAAGATACGGACTGGCGAACATATCTGGTTAGTGCTTGATGGACCGGTTGACAGCATATGGATCGAAAACTTGAACTCCGTACTCGATGATAATAAAACACTAACTCTGGCCAACGGTGATCGTCTGACGATGTCTCCTACTTCAAAAATCATATTCGAACCAGAAAATATTGATAACGCTTCGCCAGCTACTGTGTCTAGAAACGGCATGGTGTATATGAGCTCGTCAGGATTGACTTGGGATCCAGGTAGAAATATTTTTGCATCCTGTATGCTTACTTGATATCTACGACACGACGTCCTACTTATTATGAGTAATTTTAACTATTAAGTATTTATTTTGTACATTTACAGTACTGCGTGCTTGGCTTAAAACTCGTTCGCCGCGTGAAAATGAAGTTTACACTCCACTATTTGAAGAAACGTTCCCAGTAATATTTACCTGGTGCACACAAAATCTCACCTTTAGTATGCGCGTACTTCAAAGCAACATTATAGCACAAATATTGAACCTTCTGGAAGGGTTAGTACCTCCGCAAGTAGTTGAATCGGAGGATCCATCGGGGAACAAATCTCTCAATGGTGACGAGGACGAAGAAGAAAAAGATAAAGGCGAGGAGATCATACTGTTCACGCCTGAACACCTGCACAAGGTTTACGTTTTCAGTCTTGTTTGGGGATTCGGGTCATTACTAGAGACTGAAGACAGAAAACGTTTCGATGGTTATTTGAGACAAAAGTTCAGTGAAATGTTAGACTTTCCGAAACATCCGAATAACAAACCATGTATAGTTTTCGACTTTTTCGTCAAACATCCAGGCAAGTGGGAGCTTTGGGACGACTTGATGATGCACTATCAATACCCTGACACAGCGACACCTGACTATGCGAGCATTTTAGTTCCGATAGTCGATAACGTAAGAATTAATTACTTGATTCACTGTATTGCCAAGCAAGGAAAAGCAGTGCTGCTGTTAGGCGAGCAAGGATCAGCAAAAACTGTAATGATGAAGGCCTATATGAAGAATTGTAATCCAGAACAGTTTATTGGACGTTCGTTTAATTTCTCTTCAGCCACAAGCCCTTACCAGTTCCAAAAAACTATAGAAAGCTACGTTGAGAAACGCAGTGGTATGACGTTTGGACCTCCCGGTGGAAAGAAAATGTTGGTTTTCATTGATGATATCAACTTACCACAGATTAACGAGTGGGGTGATCAGATAACCAATGAAATCGTCAGGCAGACCATGGGTATGAATGGTTTTTACAGCCTTGAGAAGCCTGGCGATTTTACCACTGTCATTGACATACTGTTTCTTGCTGCTATGGGTCAACCAGGTACGTAAACTGAGTTTAAACATATTAATATTACTAGCTGTCCGTGGAATAGTGTCTTTGGGTGGCATTTTTAATTGTTTATGCTAATTATTTTACAAATAAGACACATACGTATAAATACCTAAATGAGCTATTTGCAGTGCTTCATCCCCCCTTTCAACCCTTTTTTACCTATGTCATTTCTCAGGCTCTAGACTATCTGTGTACCAAATTTCATTTATATCGGTTCAGTAGTTTTGGCGTGAAAGCGCGACAGAAAGACAGAATAACTTTCGAATTTATTAATATAAATATACATATAAATATCTTTAAATATATAATTCTTCTAAACGGCTGGACCGATGTTGATGAAATTTTTCGTGTGTGTTCATGTGGATTCGAGGATGGTTTAGATTCACAATTGGACCCGGTAGGTGGCGCTGCAATCGATTTCTATAATTTTTCGTCAGACACAAAGCAAATGTTCGGACAGGACAACGTCTGTCGGGACCACTAGTTATATATATACCTAATAAGTAAGGATGTCTATCATGTCTTTTTAAAATGATACCATTTATCCTTTCAGGCGGCGGAAGAAACGATATTCCAGCCCGTCTAAAACGCCAATTCTCCATATTCAATTGTCCGTTGCCTAACAACGATTCAATAGATAAAATTTTCAAAGTCATCGGAGAAGGGCATTACAACGCAAAACGAGGTTTTGCTTCTGAAGTAAGACAACTCATAAAGAAAGTAATTCCACTAACAAGAGAACTTTGGGCGAGGACCAGAGCTAACTTACTGCCTACACCTGCAAAATTCCACTACGTTTTCTCCTTGAGAGACCTTTCAAGGGTCTGGCAAGGCATGGTAGGGACCCTGCCAACTGTGATTGAGTCTGAGAAATGTTTGATGTTGTTATGGAAACACGAATTTTCCAGAGTTTTTTCCGATCGGTTTACACATGAGAAGGATAAGGACTGGTTCAACAAAGCCATGTATGATATTACGGAAGAGGTTCTCGGAACCGAGTATAAGAAAATGATGCTGGACAAGGAACCTGTCTTCGTGGATTTTATGAGGTAAGTGAGAGAAAAGAGACAGTGATTCTAGTGACCTATTAAACTTCGTTACAAACTGTTTCGGGCTAGACGAACGCTATCTCTTTCTAACGCATAGTTCATAGAAAGTGAAACTGCGACTCCTCGGATGCACCTGTGTGCGCGTGGCAGTATAGACTTTATGCTCTCCTAGTGGCAGGCTCGTTAAATAACGATCGGTATAAATTCACAGACCTTCATCATTTTATACTTCTGTAACACTATCAGCTACATCACACTAAATATATCCTTGCATATTTTGAGGTCTTGATGCTTTATGCTAAATAAATTAATTTATTTTCCATACTGCGCTGCGGCACAATGCGGGCCAAATATATCACAATTCAGAGATGAGGGTAGGGGTGTGGGTGGACGGGCAGGTTTGAGTGTGGTGGTTATGGGTTGTGGGGGGGGGGGTAGTTGATCCTCATCTCTGAATTGTGATATACATATTTGGATGTTGCTGATAGTGTTACAGAAGTATAAAATAATGAAGGTCTGTGAATTTGATCAACCACTATAACATCTGCTAGCTAAAATCTAACAGGATGAGATAATATCTAATGAAATGTTCTTATCGCCGCGGTATGGTTTTGGATCCTGCCAAGGTTGCGGAATTTATTCGAAAGAGTCACCGCGGCCCTGGAACGCATAGGGCTTTAGAAAAAACACGGATGGGTTTTAGTCAGTAAGAGTCTGACACACCCTTCCGCTCCACCCAGAGCGGAAGAAGTAATTTGATGATTTCCCATCCTTAAAAAAAAAATGGTTTTGGAACTTGAATTTTACTTTCTGTATAAGTGTAGGGCCGCTCAATGCCTGACCAGTGGCCACCATACGACTTGGAGGTTTGACTTTACCTCTTGGAGTCTTGGTATATTTGTATTGTCTCCGGCACACCGTTGTTTTACAAAATGCGCAAAGAAAAATTAGGCACATCAATGTTAAAAGTTGATGATGAATTGTTGATACAATTAGGTATTACTGAAACTTTCAGCTTCGATTGTGCGTGATTCCTAGAAAGTGAAACTACCCACAACTACACGTATACCCCCACTATTACCTGTAGTAGAGCTATTACCACCTGAGAGGTTATGCTTATCTAACAACACATTCTATAAATAACGATCAGAATGCAGCCACACCTCACCTACACCTCATATAAAATCCCAAACGTCACACTCAATGAACTCTAGCGTATCTGGTTTCCGACCGTTGAAGCTTCGCATAGTAAGGGTGCATTTTGCTTTTAATTGAATGTTCTTTGCGGATACTTTAGAAGACTGGTCATGTTTTTTGCTTCTGTTGACTGGTAACTAGCCCAAACGGAGATAGCAACTTGAGCTTGAGCCCTTTAACTAAGATTGATTCGTAGCAGTTCTGGACAAAGAGGTAGCAGGCCAGTAGGGGAGGGAAGGCTCTTGCTTAGCAGTGAGATATTGGGGGCTGAGTAGTGAGATATTGGAAGAAAAAATAAACAAGGTTTTAATCATTTTAAATCTGACGTTAAAGAGAAATGATACAGATGTTGTAAAATTTCTATCAAGCTTTCAAGTAAGTTTTTTATTTATTTATTAAAAAAAGGTATTTGTAAGAACTTTAAGGGTGGTTCTAGTAGGGGGAGGGTAAAAGCTAGTTAACATGATAATGATAACACTAACAAGTACTGCTTCTGAATAAATACCTTTGTTTGTAAAAGCTTGTCATTCTTAGTCATTCTTCGTCATGATTACTATGAATTCTCTTAATCGGTATGATTATTATATATCATATTTATTAGTTTATTATTTTAGCATATATATGTATTTTATTAGTATTATATATATTATCTGTATATTCTTTCCGAAATGTTAAAATTCAATTTTGTATCATAATTTTATTTATTGTACACCTACCACAGTACAGTCTTTATGAACCAAAGGTTGACTGGTAGAGAATGCCTTGATGCATTAAGTCCGCCCATGTACCACTATTGTACATAAAGTTTAAATAAATAAATAAAACTGTACACAAATATGACCTTGAAGTTTAAGTTTTTTGGACTCTATGAAAACCTTATGCGACCTGGTCTACAGCGCGTCCTGGTCAATCGCAAGCTGCGCAGGGAAAAAAAAAGCATACGTCATGGTTTCCATTTTGTCTATTGTCTAGGGTTTCTGCTTACTCGACCTTTTTTATTTCTCGAGGCACGAGAATCCTCGACCAGGATTTCTGTTTCTAGAAAAATTAAAAGAGTATTGAATAGAAAACGAAGTTAACTTTTTTAATTTTGCTTTTTTACTAATCAGACTAATAGATGAGATCAATTCAATCGAATTGTCAATTTAAAGTTACCCTAAATTGCACTTATTCAGTAACAAAACAACAAACAATAAATTAAACTATACTCGGCTGGTCTATTTGAAAAGTAGGGTGGTAGTACTGAACTTTTTATAATAATTGGGTCTCTACCAGTTCCCAAATGTAAAACAGTCTTTAATTGAATAAAAAATAATTAGTAAAAAATAAATCAACACTAGTAACATGTTTTGATTACTATAAAACTTATTTAACAAAAGAAACATTTTTATACTTTTGAAACAAAAATACATTATAAATTTTATAAACTATTATGTTACTAACATCACAGTCTTTCGATTAAACAAATCATATCTAGCGCACGGAATTTATTTCTCCAGTTCTCGACGCTTTGACTCATTTTTCCCATCTCGACTAAGACAAATTTCTCGAAAATTATCGAACAGTCACCCTAGTTTTGTCGTGCACGGTATAAGGATCGGTACATATCGACGGAAACGCGTCGAGCGTATCATGGCGGTCGCGGCTATTCGGTGAAATTAGACCTGCCACATTACGCGTCTAGTCAGTATCTGCGTTCAGCATCTACAGAGCGGTTGTGTTGTGTGATATTGAATTTTAAAATGAAGCCCATCGAAATAATAGCTATTTGGGAGGCTTTTGAACGAGACCGAAAAAGGAAACGTCGACAGTGGGTGCATCCTTTAAATACTAAAATAATATCAAGTGGCCAATTTCATTGTCTATATGCAACTTTAAGAGAGTATCCAACAACATTTATTCAGTTTTACCGTATGCTTGTAGAATCTTTTGATGAACTCCTTACGATTGTGAAATGTTTCATAATTAAAAATGATACGAAATTTCGATGTGCCATTATTCCAGAAGAAAAACTGACCATTACATTGAGGTAAGAAATTATACAAGAGTAGGTATTTTCTTATTATTTTCTAGAGTAGGTGTTTTCTTATATTTACGCGAGTGCACTGGAATTATTAGAATGAGAAAACTTTACGGATACAATCGCGTTTTTTTTTTTTTTTTTTTATTTTTAATATGACGTATCGAACCCTTTAGCAGGAGTTTTACGAATGTAAAATCAGTTTATAATAAACCGCGATTTTATCCGTAAAGTTGTCTCATTCTAATATCCAGGAGTAGATACAGGTAAGTTGTAATAATAAAATGTTTTTGTTGTTGACATTTGTATTTCAATATTATTGACATGTATACTAAATTATAGAAATTCAAAAAATTAAAATCAACCAATTTAAAATAAACGTAACGCATTAACTCTGCATTAGTGCTTCAATATCTTCTTCAGTAGAAACCTGCGAGGACGCTGATTGTTGTATAATAACCACTGTATTCAAACTGAGAAGTCTGTGGAAATGAGAAACGATTTTGTTCGTAATTACCTTGATCGGACAGGATGTTATTGTAGCACTGTACTTGTTGTAACAAATCTATATTTTTTACCAAATTCATAATATCTAAGCGGAAGTCAAAATTTTGCGGCTCAGACATTTTTTTCATTTCTGGGAGTAACGACAGCATAAACTGTTTATCTGAGTCATTATCGTCTTATGAGGATTTCTTCATACTGTTAATTAATGACCTCTGTGTCGTACTCTGGATTTTGCGACTGCTAGGCTTGGAATTGGAATTTGATGATTCGCTTCCAGTCTCTTGTAGTTGGTTCTCTTCACCACTTGTTTTATCAAAGTTATCTTCTAAATTACTAGTTGTAGGTCGCATTTCTCTCACCACATCCACGAAACGAATCATTTCTACGAGTGGCGTTTTCCTCTTCTTTGCAGCAGCAGCACTTCCACTGCGGACATCGGACTCTTTTTTCTCTCTAACATAGTAATCACGGAGATGTTTCCATTTTTTCTGGAGCTCAACAACTGAAATAAAAAGTGTGCATGATGTTTACAATAAAAACTGAATAATTATGTATTTATTAAGTTACAAGCTGTGCCCGCGGCTTCGCTCCCTTCCCAAAACAACCGTTCATACCTACCCTACATACCTACCCTACATACCTACCGTACATACCTACCCTACATACCTACCCTACTTCCCTTTTTTTTTGTTTTAAAACCTTCCCTGTAATCTGGCGACCAAAACAAAAAAAGAATTAGCCAAATCGGTCAAGCCGTTCTCGAGTTTTAGCGAGACTAACGAACAGCAATTAATTTTTATATATATAGATGGATTAGTTTCTGATTAATTAAGTTTAATTTATTTCCAGATATTTATCACTAGACATTTAGACTTCCTGGTGGGACTATCTACAATAGAAGGAATAATTAAGGAATGTTGCAAAGTGATATGGATGACGCTGCGAGAAACAGAAATGCCTTGTCCGAATGAAGAAATGTAGTTAAAAATGGCTGATCAATATTATGAAAGAACTAATTTTCCAAACTGTATTGGAGCAGTAGATGAGAAACATATTCGCATAAGAGCTCCGAGTCTTAGTGGTTCCCAATATTTTAACTATAAGAAGTTCTTTTCTATTGTTCTTATGGCTTTTTCCGATGCAAGTTACTATTTTGTAGCCATTGACGTCGTTGCTTATGGCAAAGAAGCAGATAGCAACGTATTTAAACAATCAATTAGGGTAAAAAAGTATTAGTAAATGACTTCAATATTCCAGGAAATAAAACTTTACCAAATTCTAATGGACCACCCCCACAACCCTTTGTATTAGTTGGAGACGAAGCGTTTCCTTTACAGTGAAATATAATGCGGCCGTTTCCAAGTTGCAATATTGATAGAGCAAAACATATTTTTAATAACAGACTCAGTAGAGCGTGTAGATGTGTTGAGTGTTCATTTGGATTATTATGCAATAATTGGAGAGTACTTCACACTGCCATCCTCACCGAACCCGATATTGCTATGGAGATATTATGTATTCGAGAGGGCGCTGCTGTGCGTAAACAATCAATCAGCTCCGTACTAATAATTCATAAAAATCGAAAAAGTGATTAATAATAGATGAAATATTGTTTAAACGAAAGCTCTAGTGACATAAAGTGAGTGATATTAAAGAACATGCAAATTACTCAATATAACTGTTTATTAGCAACAAAAAGTGTTAGAAGATTTAACGACCTTATAATTCA
>NDFZ01005408.1:2914-85724 GCA_002192655.3 Mamestra configurata
GCGCGGGCCTGCGGACGGCGAGCGTTGGGTGGCTCGCTGTCCGATCACCACCAGGCCCGGGTCGATGGCGCGTTGTGTTTCACGCGCGCCTCAAAGAGATGTCAGCATAGAAGACGGGGCCCGCTAGGGCCAGAGCCTGCCAGGGTTGCGGAATTTGTTCGAAAGTCACCGCGGCCCTGGAACGCAAAGGGCTTTAGAAGGAACACGGATGGGTTTTAGTCAGTAAGAGTCTGACACGCCCTTCCGCTCCACCCAGAGCGGAGGAAGTCATTTGATGATTTCCCATCCTAAAAAAAAAAAAAAACCAAAAGAGGGATGTTTAACAAAATTAAGTTGTTGTTCGAGTCTGTGACTCCAAAGACTTAGCGGTCACTAACCCACTTGAATGACACAAAACAAGATACCTCGTTTCTTTGTCCTTTTTACTTTAGTACATTTTTTACAATAAAAAAACGTATACTTACACAAACACTAAATTCGAAATTTCTGTTATCAGGAATGAAGTTTCCTTGGTTATTCAGAATGATGAGGCATGTCTCCATAACTGATTGCTGCTCACCTATCACCTGCGCTCCGAGAGACACTGTAACAAATATTTTGTCATGTAAAGAAGTACCCAATAGAACTATTATATTTTAACCGGGACCGCTGTACAGCGCCTTAGGAAGGTGCGGAGAGGCGGGGTGGTGGTGGCAGCGAAGAGCATGGGTTCACATGAGTTCGATACTGTCGGACAGATCTTACAATAAGTATCACTTTACAATATTTTATAGCATAGAAATATAGCTCCATATATTTATTAGGAAATATTATACCATACCATTATAATGATAAGTGAAAAAAGTAACTAGATACGTTTTCATGAAAATATTAATATTATTTCAAGTTAAGTTTTTATTAATTGTAGATGATGAATAAAAGCTAAATTGATTAAATTAACTACTATAGTTACTCTGACAAGGGATTAAAATCAGAGTAGTACGTCGGTATGACGGTCTTGATATCACGTGGTAACGCACGACTCATCTCTGTCCGACCGTCCGGTAGAAAAAAAAACACTACCTGCCGCCGCTCACGTTGACGGCGGACTGACAGAGTCACCGGCCTGCACTGCGCCCCCGTCTCGCCGCACACATACCTAAGGCGCGGTACAACACTACCTACAATAATATCTGAAGTTAAACTTCAAACTTAGATAAAACGTCCCGCGTAAACCGCAAAGCAACAGAATGACATAGCCAAAATGATGCCCATCCTTCGATAATTTTCTTTGAATACCTAACAAGCTTTTACTAATCCGATTTTCTTTATAAAAATTCTCGATACATTTAAAATCCCGGTGTCATGTCCATATTAATATAGCACAAAATAGCTCCTACCTAATAGTACCTAAGATTCCAAATTCAAGTGTACTCACCCGAGGTACCGAAGTTATGCGAGAGATTGAGCAGCACTTTGAGCGCGGGCAGCGCGGCGTCCAGCAGCTGCGCCCGGAGCGCGGGGTGCGCGCGCGCGGTGCCGCACCAGGCGCGCAGCACGCCGCAGATGCTGCGCGCCGCGCCGCCGTGCCCGCCGCACAGGTACACCTGGTTGTCCTCGTTGGCTTGCGTCACCTGCACACGCACATACATAGATGACGAGGACGCACGTGCTTTTAATGTAGTCAGCGACAATAATCGATTTGCAAGTACAAATAATTAAGTCGTCAACACCTAAAACATCAATAGACACTCATCAGCTTTGGCCACAAAATGCAATAAACAGATCGATGTTACAAAATTCGATCAACTTTTATAAAATTTACATTCTAGTTCTAGTTCACCGACTTTTTTTTGTTATTCCGCACTGGTTAGGATATAAACTGTTTACAATTGTTAACTGAATTTTAAAGTGATATAACCTATTCTTAATACTATTAATATATTCTCCTTGGCACCTGGCTATCCTTCTCTCAATCCAGCTTGTCTTTCGACAAAGGCCTACTCCAAGGCTCCACTTGACCCTGTCCTTAGCTAGCCGTATCTCTGGACGTGCTACCTTCATAAAATCTTCCCATTGCTTAAACTGTCTCCCTCTACTTATTTTACTTTCTCTCGGGTAGCACTCCGTTATTATTTTTGTCCAATTTTCTTTCCTTTCCCTCTGTCCTGTCTACAATTTTCTCCATACAATTTGAACTTTTTTAAATTTTGTTTAACCTTTTCTCTTCTTACTCCCAACACGCTTCTCTATTCCATTCTGACATACTTTTATTTTGTAGAAACCATGTCAATACGGGCATAGTATTTTTTATTTTATTTAACCTTTTGAACGCCATTGTCACGTATACATGACAAGCAAGCGTGTGCCCTGTACGCCAAACGTCACAAATATGTGACAAAAAGAACGGCGAATTTGTGGGTTGGCGGCGTCGGGGGCACGCCGATGCGTTTATGCTCTGGCGTTCAAAAGGTTAATATGGGTTTGCTTTTGACTCTAGTCTAGGTCATAGATGACAGAGTTAAAGTCGACGATGGAACGAGCTTACCCAGAAGAAGCGTGTTCACTCTAATTTTGAAGAGATTAGGGTTGTATGCGTTCGGAAACACAGACGCAGGCAGCGAGTTCCACTCCTTTGCTGTGCGAATTATAAAAGACGTTTGGAAACGTTTAGTGCGAATTGGTGGAATAGCAACACGGTAGGGATAGTAACTTGCAGTGCGTCTAAATGTCCGATGGTAGAAGGGGGCCGGTGGGATGAGGTCGTGGAGTTCCTGGACACTCTCCCCGAAGTACAATCTGTAGAAGACCGACAAGCAGGCAACCTTGTGGCGATGAGCCAAGCTGTGGAGCTTGGCATCCACCAGTTTTACGTCGCCAATGAGCCTTTTAGCTCGGCGTTCCTCCGAGTCAAGCGCGGCAAGTTGGTATTTAGCTGAGCCATCCCAAAGGTGGCTGCAATACTCAATGCAGGATCGGACTTGTGCTTTGTAAAGGGTTATAAGCTGTCCAGGCGTAAAATATCGCTTCACCCTATTTAGGATGCCCAGATTTTTGACCGCAGTTTGGACTTTTTGGCAGAGTCGTACAATTTTTTGACCATTGTGTTCAATGCAGTAGATTATTAATTCAAATAATATATTTTTTTAATTTGGAATTAACTATCGTCCAGAATTATTTGCTAATAGAAAGGAGGTCAGAACAATTTTATTTCGAAAACATATTTGAACTTTTCGATTGCAGAAGTAAATTTTTAAATAAAAGAGAAAATGTCACATTATCAAGTTTTGTAACATTGATTTGTTCACCGAATTTTGTGGCCAAAGCTATTCAGTGACTTTTCGTTGTTTTAAGGTGGTGAAAACTTTGGAAATATTAGATGCTCATCGCATTTTATCGCTGACTCAAGACTCAAAGCATTTATTTCAATTAGACCATTTACAGGCACTTTTGAATTGTCAAGGTAAAATACCTATTTTCTAGTT
The DNA here is from genome assembly GCA_002192655.3 of Mamestra configurata. Taxonomy (NCBI): domain Eukaryota; kingdom Metazoa; phylum Arthropoda; class Insecta; order Lepidoptera; family Noctuidae; genus Mamestra; species Mamestra configurata. The sequence continues at coordinate 6,379 of NDFZ01005408.1, forward strand.
TTTATTTCTTTTTTGATCTTATGATTTAACTATCTGCTTTTCTGTGCTAGTGTTTTCTATTCTGGTTGTAGTCAGTTATTTTTCTCTTTAATCTATCTATCTACCGCCACATTTTTAGAATAATAAATCTCTTGACCTAGTCTGATTTGGTTCAAAAGGTTAGTAGAAGATGATTGTGGCTTTTTTATGAATTGTATCTTTTGCCAAATAGGTATATGTCGCACCAAAAAGAAATTTTTCAGGGGAAGCATTTAAAACTTTGACATCTCAAAAAATAATGATTTTCAAGATTTAGACAAAATGAATATCTTATACTACAACGTCAAACTATGTGTACTCCGAAAGTATCTTTATCGTACCAAGTAAAGGGGTGCTTTAGGACAGTTATTACATATTTTACTCATTATTGCAAATTTTTTGCATAAGTGACAGTGTCGGACCGGGGGTGCGATGTAATTATTACAGGGTAGGCTTAAGCCAATTTAAATAGTCTTTGGTATAAATAATTTAAAAAACATTGAAATAGTTTATAAGGAACAATAAACTTAGAAAGAAAGCTCGAAACAATTTAGGGCCCACAATCAATGATCGAATTAAAGGTCTAACGTTTAACTGAACGGTTCCTGATGTAACTTTGCGCCTGACTGGCACCATCTCAATTAAACGAAAACCAGAAATAGCAAAACACTTACATTCTCCAAAACTCGCAGGCACCTATCCGCCTTCCTTAACACTTCAACATCAGCGCTAGTCCAGCTGTCAATGGGCGTGTCAAGCTTGGCCGCACAGTCCTGTATGGTGCGCACGATGTGGTCGACGCCTCCCAACACTCGGAGCTCTTCTTTGAACCATTCGCCGGCGCGTTTTGATGTCAGCGACAGTAAGGTCTCCATGGCTAAGTGGCCCACCTGAAATTGAGTTGAACATGTTAATTGTTTTTAATTGCTTACAAACATGGTAAACAAATATATATGTCAGGTAATATACTGTGGTTCTTTTTACGCATCGATATACAATGTGTAACAGAATAAACGCAATACCTCTTAAGGGGTCATTGTACTCGTCATTATGAAGAAATTTTACAATGGGACAAAAACTGAAATCCCGAAAAAAAAAAATCAACTGCCATCATCATTTCTGTGCGCATAACTCGACAAAATGTACTGTACAGCTGATATTTTTCCTCGATTCATACAACAACAAAAAAATCTACTTTTATTTATTTATTTTCATACTGATACATTTTGAGAAAGAGTATGAAGTCTAATGAAGAAATTGTAGGTAAAAAGATGTTTCTTCTGCGTTGCAAAATCTAGAGATTCAAGTTGTCACACGTTACCTACGTAAACGCGTAAGCGCCATGAAATTCCTGGCGCTTACGACGTTTTGTTCGCGACAAAATTATGCTATAAGCGATCTAGCGCTGCCTGAATTAATAGTTTAAAAGGTTTCTATGAACGTTCTTGACTATGTCAACGATTTACGTAAAAAGTATAAACAGATACTACTTATTAGTCATAAGATAAAAAGATTTTCCTCATTTAACTTGTTTTATTTCAACCAAATAGTCTGTTTCCTGATTCTGCTCAAGTACTTTTTTATGACCCTGTTGAATTATTGCGTCCTTATACTGGCATGATATTATGCCTTAGGAAAGAGGTATCATTAAAAAAATAAATGCATGAGCTGTCAATTTTTGTGAGCATTAACATTCATTTCCTTCCTGAATTTCTGGAAAGCTACTTACGGTAATATTTTCTAAATCCAAGTGCTGCGCTTTTCCTTGGCTCTTTATTTCAGCACATAACTCCCGAACCCTCTCTTGGGTCTTAGTTAATTGGGCCGAAGTCAAACCGCAGTCATCGAGCGCATTTCTAAAACAAAGTAATATGATTATGGTCGACGTCAGATAAATATGCAATAACGGTAATTGCTCTTTTCTTAATATTTCTTCGTAGGTATACCTGGACGATAAATTATGATTCGATTTTCATTACTAGAAAATATAAAGGATCACGATAGATGTCCATTCAGGACAGCTTTATGGAGCTTTACGGAATTAAGTATGTCAATAAATGTAGGTGGGTCACTGACCGTTATTGCAAATTTATCTGGCGTCGACCATAGTAAGCTACATGACTGAACAAAATGAATGATACAAAGTGCAATAAAGCAGAAACCGCAAAGTTACTCAACGACACACAACAACATGCATGGTCGAGGCTAAGTGGTGTGGCTCATTAAGATCATTTAATGTTCTTTATAAGTACTTTACACAGCGGCACAATATTTATGTTGTTATCAACTTTATCCATTGGGAACAAATGGAGAAAGTTAGACATGGAGATGATATGGAGAGATGATGAAAATGGAGACAATTGCATTTGCTTCTGCTTCTTCATAACTCGGTTTCGGTTCGGAGTTATGAAGATACTACACTGATACAATCTAGGCGAGCCACAAAGGTGCCAGAGACCAGTGCGGCCGAATGATTTTCTATGGTTCGTTTCACTTCGCCACTCGCCTGGTGACTCGCTAGGCTAGAAGCTGACAGTGTGGCTTCGGCCTGAGCGCATTGACAGCGTAAGGGATCGGTACTTCGTACTCTTGGCATGTCGTCGTGTCGTATCGAAAATGGGGATCAGATATGGTAAATAGAAAAGTTATTCAACATACTTGTGTGATGCATCAGATTCAAGTAGGTTGAGCATAAGTTCGAGCGATTCGCGATCCAGATCCATGTTGAGACGATCTTGAGAAAGCACGAACATCACCGTCGCTGTACACAGACCCAAACTCTGAAAAGTAAATTCATGTTATTTTTCAAACAGATTGCTATTTTTGATTTTGGTCATAGTGGTCATATGTTTAAAAAGTTTTAACTCATTTTATTGGTAGAATCTTACATAACAAATATATTTTCCAGTTTAAATAATAATAATAAATTAATATTAATTAACTTCTAAATTACATGTTCAAGACCCTCAACTTGAGTTTATAATGCCATGACATGAACTTGCCGATTTCTGCTGTAAACGCATTTCATCTAAAAAGGCAAAGTTTCATCATGACATTTATTTTATCATACATAATAATATTAATGTAACCAACTAACCACAACTTGGAGTAATCCCAGGGTTAGGTACTTTTTTAATATTAAAAGATTATTTATCAGAAAGAAAAAAGTGTAGGCCTTTAATTTAAGCAACATAATATGTTTGCCACATACGTGTGATTGAGATAAAACTCAATGTAAACAGTGATTTATTGATGCGGGATTGTTCTATTATTAAACATTACATTATGGACAAGTCCATACTTGTTTGGAACTTTGGAGATATAAATGTCACCAACAAAATGCCGACTTCGTAAGATTGTAATAAATAATTATTATTCGCGAATGATTATGAAAAAAGCGGTAACAATTTCACTCGATATTTAACAATCTTACGGCGTTTGCAATTTTCCGGTGATATAAATACAACATAGTCATACCTTTTCAACATTATGATGTAAAATTTCAAATATATTAACTTTTGATCATTCCCTTAATTAAAACAGAATACCAATTTGAACAAAAATTAATTATTTAAATGCATTCATTTCTCTTGGTTAATAATTCTTCTACAATTTGGTTACAAGTCTAAAATTCGCAGCAAACTAACCTGATCATTGGTAGCGTCATGCAATGCATTGAAGAACTTCTGCACGGTGCCATGCGCCCGCAAGTGCATACGGAACGCGGGCGCGGTACATTTGCTCGCCAGTGTAATCGCAGACAAGCAGCGCGTCGAAATTGGGTTGTTATCCTGGTAAGGAAGGAAACATGATGAGTGTATTCAAGAAGTTTCTGCTGAATCTTGTTTCATTCGGAAGACCTCTGTTAAGCAAAATACAATCACAATGTGCGCATTGTTAGTACATACTACTTAATAAACCTCTCAAGACTAATGTATCAAAAAAAAGGACAATATTCATTCATCTTTACACATCATTTGACTACATGTCTGCAATATTAGTAACCAACACAACTCCAGTCATAACCATTCTAGTATTTTCTGGGCTAGGGGGTCTGGGATACAACAATGCATAAAGTATAGTATAGTTTATATATGAAATACCTACACAAGTTCATTAAAACTATGACAGTAATAGAAAAATACATCTTGATACATTACCTGTAAAGTATCTAAGAGATATTCAACATCATCATTGAATTCTTGGAACTCTCCGATTTCCTGGATCTGATGTGCTTTCTTCACATTTCTAACAACTGTGTAAAACTGTAATAGGAAAAGAGTGTTTAAAATTATCTGCTCAAACTAAATGTTTTCCACAAAGTACATTACAATTATTTAGATTAGGTTAGGCCAAGATTTTCCTAGAAACCTTGTCCTTGAAACTTTAAATCAATATGATTGATACAATACAAATAATATATTCTCATATGATACATACCTCTTTAGCCTCTTTACTGCATTTGACACTAGTGTAAGGTTTCACAGCTTCAACAGGATCGTCCACAATAGGGTCTGGAGCCCTGTACCGGGTCACCCTGGTCAGTTCTTCTGATACTTGACCTACTTGATTCCTGACTTCTGCATTCTCAGCGGGCTCAGGCCTTGGAGTCTCATTTCCTTTCTGTAAGTGCAACGATTATGGCTTTAACAAGGTTATGTATTGTTTCATTATGTAATCAAACCATTACATTTTTACTATCTACTTGCAGTAAATTCAAGGTTTGTTGTGCAATACAATAATAATGATAGTTGTTTTGAATTTTCTTGACAGAATGAAATAGAATTCTATGATCATATCGGTAATGCAATACCTCTTTAGGGGTCATTGTACTCATCATTATGAACAACTTTTATTACGGGACCAACACTGAAATTGCGAAAAAAACATTGACTCCCCCATACATTTCTGTGCACATAACTCAACAAAATTTACTGAACAGCAGATTTTTTTTTGCTGATGCATTTGGATATTTCATAACAGGAAAACATTGAAAAAGGTTGAAATAGGTACTTACATCATTAGCCCATTCATGTCTATACAAATGACGTCTCTTCCTTGCTGGCAGTGGTGACGGGTTGTCATTCACAAGTGATTTACTCTTGAATATTGATCCTTTCTTCTTAGTAATAACTAATTTTACACTAGGCTTATCATCATTTTGTATAAGATCTTCTGTTTCATGTAAACCTCTGGGTGATTTAAATACATCTTCTTGATGATTTTTCTGAACCTCTTCTTCAGAATTCTCATTAGGACAACTATTGTAAGCCGAGTCTGAAGATTGCGTGTTGGCCTGGGAGTAAGTAGGAGTGTTATTTGTATTAAATGCTTGAGCAACTACCTCATTGGTCTCCTCCTCTTGGCCAACTTCTTCATTAGCTGCACTCTGTTCTACAGTGTTGTCCTCCTGAGGCATCTCGACATCATGGTCAGGGCTTGAATTTTTATTATGCTTGTGCTTATGCTTTCTATGAACCTTGACCTTTGGAGTATCACCACTTTTACCACTGTCACTCCCACCAGATAGAATGTCAATTAAGTCATTCTTCTCTACAGGACTTTCAGTTTTCTCAATGACTGGTTCATGTTCAGGCGTAGTCATTGAAGCAGCTATATCAGCTAGTGTTTCATGCTTTTTCCTAGTCTTTCTCCCTTCTTTTTTAATATCACTTACAGTTTTAGTTGCATGTTTATTTGGGTAACTAGCTGTAATGACATCCAAATAATCATCATTTTCACTATAATTTATATTAGGTCTGTTCCTTCTAGCTCTTCCAGTGGCACTCTCTGGGGGCTTTGGTTCTGGTGGCAGCTCATTTGGTTGAACTTCCAGTCTTGGGGATTTAATAACTGAACCTGAATCTAGCTTAGCTAGCTGAGACTCAATAACATCTCCAGGTAACACTTTTTTCTTTGATTCTTGCTCAGTTTCTTGTGATGGTGATGCAAGTGTTTTATAGAGGTCATAAGCATCTGTCCCAGGCTGTGGTGAACTCAATTTCTTTAATGGTTCATCATCAGAATTTTTGTGATGACGTTTATGAGACTTGTGATCCTTTTTATCTTTCTTCTTTTCTTTTTTGCTTTCTTGTGTGAGACCAGCACACTTGATTGTAATTTTGAGACCTTCATGCTTTGGAGAACATATTGTTTCCATAGATGGGCTCTTCTTGTGATCAGATCCTACATCAGAATGAGTATCTAGGGATGAATGCCGATCAGAACTAGGCGATGTGAAGCCTTCATTTGAATCTGTACTGACAATTCTTGATGTTCCTTTAGATATCCTGAGCACTATTGGTGGTGGCTTGCGTTCCTCATTTGTTTCCTTACTGGTTGAAGGACTCATAACATCTGTTTTAACAATAGATGGACTAGACACTAATGGACTGGATTTGGGTGATGATACTTTAGGTGAGGACAACACTTTTGGGTGTGCTGACTCATACCTTGTGAACTCAGGGATGGGGCTGTTGCTACCATCTTCAGCATAATTAATCACTTTATCACGATTGCGAACAAGGTAACGCTTGTTTGGTGGTTGAGTATTTTCAGCTGGTGCATCTTCTTTCTTAGAGGCTTTTGTAGCCACTGTGCTCTTTTTAGCTTTCGATTTTTCAGAATTGCGGCGAGGTAATTCAGGAGATGATGAATCTCTAGTATAAGCCCTGCTTCTTTTGGTTGTCTTCTTTTCCTTACTATGTGAAGAATGTTCAGGTGACAGTGGTGCAGCAGGTACTGGTGGGGCATATGTGATCTGTGGAACTGGTGGGTAAACCTCAGCATTGCGAGATTTGAAGAATTTCTTGGGCTTTGGTGGTGGCTGCTCAGTTTCAACTGCTGGCACTGTCAGCGGACTGTTTTGATCTTGTACAGGCTTTTTAAGAATATTGTTTGGATATGCTGAAATATTAAGACAAACAAATTGTAAATAAACAAATCAATGCCAAAATACTACAAATATTGACAGAGGTACCATAGATAGTAGAAGTAGGTAGCAGATTCATTCAAAATGAATGCACTTTCACTATATTTTGGAAGCAGGTATTGGTACCAACAACTATCTAATGAGAATCATATCTAAGGAAACGAAATATACAAGTATCTTGGGGTACATAACTTCAAGGTTGTTTATAAATGACAAATGTGTCAGTGAACGTGCTTACCGTAAGGTGCGCTTCTAATCGACGTGAAGCTAGTGATTCCCCATTTGCCCACGGTGCCCGCCGAACGAGCTGCAGTCGGGCAGTTACTGTTTTCTCTAAAGAGAGCACTATCCAGCGGCACGGCCACGCTACCGCCTCGGCCTCTGCCCCAGCGCGACATGCTGATAATTTCATCAAAAACGATGACACCTGCACCGATTCCGTCTAATCAATCGTCTAGGCAAATGTCAAAACGAGAAACACATGCCGTTCCCGAACACGAGTGTTGTACTTTTGAGTCACTTTAAAAATTTACGGAAACGTCTCTTCGAATCATATTTAGACTTTCACTAAATGAAATGAAAACACAACCCATAAAGATAACACACCCGCCATTTTTACAGGAGCCCAAGTACTTTTCCCTCAGATGCACTCAAATGCGTAATCAACCGACATAATAGTTTATCACGTTTTTAGTTTTTTCATTATAGTTATCTGATTCTCTTTGAACTTTTGAGGTAGATCTTTAATGTTGATTTTAATATGAGTTAATGACAAATAGGACACAAACTGCGATGTTGTCATCTCATAACACAAAAGACGCCATATTGGCTAAACACAAGAAGTGATTTCAACAACCAATAGAAAGGCAGGAAAACGGGGAGCGAACCATAGAGTTTTTCTAATGAATCAAAATATTAGCAGAGGCGAAATTGTTGGCAGCCCAAAGTTAAAACATTTTCATTTTTCAAAACATATTTCGAAGTAAAATATTCACAATAAATACATAAGTAAAGCAATTATTAATTTTTGCTGCACTATAATTCTAAAAGTGGTGATGAAACACTGTGTGATCATAAAACAAAATGGCGTTCTTACCATAGACGGTTGAAGAGTGAGTACCTAACCGAAAGAAAGAGTCCCTAGTAGTCCCTACAAAATCAGATAATTAAGTTAAAATGTCATCTGACGAGGAGCCAAGCACAAGTGCGAGTGTAAGAAGAAAAAAATATCTACAATATTATAGAAAAGAATGGGAAGAAGAATTTCCAGGTTGGCTGCAAGATAGTCGTAAAGGCGAAAGCTATGCCTATTGTAAGAGTTGTAATAAAGATATCAACATCACATCAGGAAAAGACGCTATAAAGAAACATAGTTCTTCACAAGCACACTCAGTATCATCAAAGAATATAAAATCACAACCGAAGATATCATCATTTACTGTGACCAAAACTCAAAAATCTGATATACTGGTTAATTTTTTTAGTTATTTATTTTACTATTTACATTGTTATATTATTTTGTTTTCTACATATCGGTTTATAGAAGCAGTGGATATAGGTAATTATACCCTAATCGCTATGTACTAGACATACTAGATATACCTACGTAATTTTAATTCTTTTTTTTTTAATTTCAGGTGAAATAAGATTAGCCTCGTTTGTTGCTGAACACAATCTATCATTCACTATTATGGAGCACCTACCGCAGTTGATGCAAGCCGTTTGTCATGATTCAAAAATAGCAAAAGAAATAAAATGCTCTTCAACCAAAACTCATGACATTTGATCATATTATAGGTAAAGAAAGTTTCAATAATTTATGTGAAGATCTAGGGCAAACTAAGTTTTCGCTTATTATTGACGAGTCCACTGATCTTAGTACGACCAAACACTTGTGCTTAGTTGTGAGATATGCGAAAATGAATCGTATTAAAGATTGTTTTTTAGCTCTTATTCCATTAGAAGAAGCTAATGCAGCAACCTTATTTGAACACATTGTAAATTTTTTTAGAAGCAATAATATTCCATATAAAGATAATCTAATAGGTTTTGCATCTGACGGGGCAAACGTAATGATGGGACCTAATAATTCTGTTGTAACATTGCTGCAAAATGAAATTCCTAACATTTTTATACTTACTTAAATGCGCCTGCCATTCGTTTCACCTTTGTGCGTCATATGCTTGTACCAAATTGCCACGTTTTATAGAGGATCTTGTAAGAGACATTTACAACTACTTTTCTTCTAGCCCCAAAAGAGTGGCAGAGTTTAAAAACTTTCAAATGTTGTGCGACTTAAAAGTACATAAAATACTTCACCCCTCAAACACGCTGGTTATCAGTACATGCAGCAGTGAAGAGAATATTGGAACAACTCTCTGCTCTTAAACTATTTTTTATAGACCAAATATCTAACAATGATCATCTTTTAGCTGCAGAACATATATTACAGAAGCTCCAAGATCCTACTATGATATTATTTTTGGAATTTTTAGATTTTGTATTACCATTATTTAACGATTTAAATAAAGAAATGCAAGCAGAACACCCGAAAATTCATAATTTATATGAAAAAATAACTGGAACATTAAAAACTATTTTTGATTGTTTTTTAAAAAGAGAATATTTAACTAGCACTCCAATCGAAAATGTTGATTTTAACCCTTATTCAAACGCGATCCTGTGGAGGAGTTAACAGAAAAGTAAGATCCGTTCCTAGGTAATTATGGGTCGTAGATTTCAAAAATACACACAAAAGGGGGTTTAATGGGGGGGAAGTACCCTTTTTCTTGTGGGAAGTATATATCCCGTCGTCTGTTATCGTCTGTAAAGAAGGGTGGAAATGTGGGAACTATAGTTCCCAGTGTCCAGTATGACATTAATATTTTAAAACACTAGCTAGTTGCCCTTGCTCCACTTATGAATTAAATTTTAATTTTAACTAAATTTTAACATTTATATAGATTGTGATTTTTAATAAAGGAGCTAAAAGTACTCATCAATGCAAGTTTAGTTTTAGTTTAGTAGTAGTAGTTTTCTGACTTCACTGTACATTTTTAGTTGAATATAGCTTTAGCTAGGTATGAATTTGCGTGAAGCAAGTCACTTGTATTGGTGAGTACTTTTCGGCGCTTAGGTAATCAATAAAATAAATTATTATACTCTTAATAGAAGTTTTTTATTCATACAGATTGAAATTATGCTTATTACGTATTAGGGACTGTTTTTATCACATTGATCAGACTATCCTTTTTGTGTCAGTCTTTCATTTCTCATTAAAAAAATAAAATACAAATTTATTCTAGTCTATTCAATTTCAGTGGTATGAAACCTTTCAAAACATTCCTTGATGCATAGAGGTACGGTGCACGTGGAGCATACAATTTTTGTCCTTTTCTCCCGTTTTCTTGTGCTACAGAATCGGCATCTCTTATAAGTGTTACTTTCTTTTGGCATGTGTATACCTACATTCATTAACCGAATCTCTTCCGGCACTCCGAATGGGCCCCCTTTCTTGCTTGTAAAGGGTATACGTGGGCGTGCTTTTTTTTGAGAGTAGTTGTTTATTAGCGCACGTGCCAAACGCAGTCTAAATTCACGGTGTGAATGTGGTGTTACAGCATGTGTTACACTGTTCGTTATGTATGAATTAATGATGGATGCATCAAACATAAAAAAGAAAAGACGCATCCAAAACTTTCGAGATTTCCTATTGATGGGGTAAGAGGATCTATAATGATCAAATAGATCCACCCCGCCCATGCTCATTGTGTAAGAAGCAATTGCTTTTGGGCAAAGAACTTCTACTCTTGACCCATCTTTTTGAGTTCTTTTCACATACATGATGTCCAATGGTTGATGTGCTGTGGTAAGCAATGTGACTTCTTTTGTATCGAGCCATTTTATTGCTGTGATAGGTTCTGATGTCACAGCCGAGAATTGATGCTTTTGTAGTCTTAACTCTTTTCGTTGCTTTTTCATCATTTCTGGGAGGTCTTTCCTATTTGATCTTACCGTTCNGAATCCCAGAAATTTTATGGATATTGATGACGTATACTATGGTGCTGCTACGTCTAATACACTACTAAGTAGTTCAGAAAATCTAAACTCAGATCAAGTAAATTTGTTTAAATGCAGATGCCTAGATTTTTAAATCGAAGCTTGTAAGCAAATAACCACGCGGTTTCCATTGAAAAATAACCCAATAAAAGGTTTAGACATAATTGATCCAAAAAATGTTAAAATTGGCAAAACTGCTTCGATAGTTCCTGTGAGTAGGCTCTTTCCCAATATTGTTCAGAGCAATGATTTCCAGGAAATTGATACAGAGTGGTGCATTTTAACAAATTGTGAACAAATCAAAACATTTCCTGATGTAGAACTATTTTGGGATGAAGTAAGTTTACTAAAGCGTGGCGATGAAACTCTAATATTTTATCACTTCCCCATTCATCTGCTAACGTTGAACGCATATTTTCACATATTAATCTTTTAAAAACAAAGCAGCGAAATAGGCTGTCTAGTCTACTGAATCAATCACTGGTCTATTACATTCAAAACGACTCTTTAATACAGCTAATTGTTACGATTTTGAAATTAATTCGAAGATGACTGCGGCTATGGCCAAAGAATATTGGTTTGAAAAATAATTATGATTGTTACAAATTAGTCTTAAGTTTTTTTTTAATAAATAAACGAATTTTATTGAATATTGTATTTTTTTTTTTGTCAAATACCGATTTTGGGTACAAATATACCGATTTTAGCTGGCAATTCTACCGATCTCGCTCTATGACGTTCGAGACCACTGAGACGGAGTAACAGTAAACCGCGCTTTCGGGCAATTTGTAGTGAGCGTGAGCGGGAAAAATCGAAAAAACAAGTTTTCGGGTTCACAGCTATTCGATATTATTTTGTGACTATAGGGAACTTGCTCGTTACAATTAAAGATTGAAACAGAAAAAATTAGTAATACTTAATAAGTATTTTTTCATAATTTTAAAATAAATAGGTACTTTTGAAGTTATTCAAAAAATTACACAAAAAATACTATTCCCCCACTTATCTCCAAAACTACTGAGCCGAAAATGCAGATAATAGTTCTTTATCTAATAACTATGGATTACAGAAAACCTATAAGAAGTCTTTAGTGTTAAAATAACATGTTACAAATGAAATTTATTCAGAACCCTTTGCACGCGAGTCCGACTCGCATTTGGCCAGTTTTTGATAGATTAAGCTCATTGGCTCAAGGAATATGATTTTTCATACAAACTTTCGCCCCCTATTTCACTCCTTTACAGGAGGGAGTTTCCTAAACTCCTTTCTCAGCAGACGTTTACTACTCATAATCTGCCTCCGTGCCAAATTTCATATAGCAGGTCAAGTAGTTTTCCTGATTAATCAGTGAGTGAATGAATAATAATAGTATACCATAGTATAGCTATGGGTATTTTCACTGGCATTTTTTATCTTGTAAAATATGGTTTGGCTTGGCTTTTAGGGTTAAAAAGATGTAAGTTAAGAGTAAGGGTATTGTAATTACCTAGTTCCGTTTCTCACCAGCATCTTATTAATTTTGTTCTTACTAAGGTGATACTCAATCATTGTACAATCTACCTACTTATCCTATCAGTAGGAAACAGCATTTTTTTTTTTTAAGGATGGTAAATCATCAAATGACTTCTTCCGCTCTGGGTGGAGCGGAAGGGCGTGTCAGACTCTTACTGACTAAAACCCATCCGTGTTCCTTCTAAAGCCCTTTGCGTTCCAGGGCCGCGGTGACTCTTGAACAAATTCCGCAACCCTGGCAGGCTCTGGCCCTAGCGGGCCCCGTCTTCTATGCTGACATCTCTTTGAGGCGCGCGTGAAACACAACGCGCCATCGACCCGGGCCTGGTGGTGATCGGACAGCGAGCCACCCAACGCTCGCCGTCCGCAGGCCCGCGCCTACGGTGGCCGGGGATCGCCCTGCGACTCCCGACGCCCGGGAGTAGGAAACAGCTTACCGACAGAAAAAACAAAATATGAGAAGCACTTTCATATGATATGACTAACGCCAGAATTTGTATTTCTAAATTTGTATTTAATTTATGTGGAGAGGATAGTTTCAGACGTGACCATATCTTTGCGAAGCCGGTTGGGTGATTCGTTTCGACTAATGCATGACAATACCTACACGTCCGCACACGACTAGAGTAAGTAGTCACACGCACTCTTGCCGATTTTCGCATCAACGTTCTACCATGGCCTGTGATAATAAGTAGGTACTACTAGGTAAATGAAATTGAGGGACTGTGTTCACACCAAATAATTAATGAAAGCTAAATTTAAAGTTACAAAATAAAATGTATAGTGTATTGTCTTTTTGTGAAACGATATTCCGTTTAGGAATATCGCACAAAAAACTCACACACAAAACCAAGCAAAAACCAACCAAGTAACAATCAGAAGATAACAAAACAATTACAAACTAATTAAAAATAATAACAACGTGTAACACTTGTGGTAGCAATAGTCTTATTGCATTGAGCAAGCGGGACACGACTAAGCATCGAACTTATAGAGCGACTGAGGAGCCATTACTCGAGCCATGCGCGATCTCGCGGAAGTTGTCATGATTGGTTGTAAAATTGACTACTGCGCTGTCAATTGTGACGAACTTCAGAGAGGCAAAGTTGTTTGACACGTACTATAAGAAAGAACGTGGGCGGCCATACCTCAAGCGATTTTGATGAACTGATTTTAAGCATGCCAAATCAATGTGATTGTGTGATTCCTGTCAATGGTTGAAACACAAATTACCTACTTATATTTTATTTTATCTTTACCAACAACGAAAAATTTAAAAAATCCTCAATATAGCCGCTTTTTGCCATTTCATTGAAGACATTAAACTTCGGTTAATTTCCCACAATTTGAAAAAAAAAAATTCAATTTTTCTTCATTTATACAAAACTCTATGGATGTGATAAATTGCTAACTTAAACATAGGATTTGATAAATAATAATTGGATAATTTTTATAGTTATAAAAATGTACCTACTTGGTGTGTTTATTTGCACAGGCACAACCTCGTAGCCAGGATTATCCATCAGGAACTTGCTCTTAAATACAATCTTGTGGAATCGGAAGTACCGAACTATAGGTATTATAGGGCCCAACCTAGTTCTCGAAAATGACATTTGCACGTTGTATTGGGATCGGTCTATCAGCACTGACAGGACTGTTGTTGCCAACAAGTCTGAAATAGTGGTGATAGACCAACTAGAGCGTCGCGCAATGATTGTTGATAAAGCAGTACCTCAGGCTGAGAAAGATAAACAAACGAACTATCTTGACTTGGCTCGCGAGTTTGTCGAAATGTGCGATTTGAACACAGCAGTCATTGTGCTGATAGTCAGACCAACATCAGAAGAGGCCCTCGTTGGGCAGCTGGATCAAGGGCTTGATCCAAAAAGCAGTAAGTACTCCTGGACACGGCAAGTATTGATAGGAGGTTTCTCTCTCAGGAGCCCTGACCACCGGTAGCTTGGACCCTGTTCCCGACGCGTTGAGACGTTGTGACGCAGCAACAAACATATAAACTAACAAACAAACCGACAAAAAATTCAAAAAATGCTTCTACAGCTACCATAAAGCTCTACTAACGCAAAAAGCTATACAATTATGGGCCCTTTTGTACTTATAAGAACTGTATAAGCGCTTATTATAGCCTAAACACACAGCTTCTAGTATAAAAACGGACTTAAATACAGCTTGCGTGCTGCTTGGGTGGTTAAGCTGCGGTTTCGGGCGGGCGTGCCGTCGGGCGTTCACTGCAGATTATATTTAGGCGTGCCCTAAATATAATCTCCATAAACGTTTAAAAAATATAATGTAGGTACCAATGAATTGAACAAAGAAAAATAAACCAATCAATGCTGAATGAAAGGGCAGTCCAGTCTTTCCACAGTCATCGCCAGCACGGTGTTGGAACTGGCCCGTACCTACTCTGTTAAAACCTCTATTATTATCAAACGCAATGTTTCACTCGGGATACAGATATTCTCGTTGAGTTGAACCATAAACATTTAAAAAATATAATGTAGGTAACATTAAAAAAAAAAGTTGAACGAGATGTCAAAATTATTGTTGTAACCAAAACAAAATTATGTAAAATCAATAAATAAAATTATAACCAATATAAAATTAATTAAAATCAATAAATTACATTATAACAACAAATAAATAACAATTTCAACATTTCCTCTCCTGTACTGTACCAACATGTCTGTAAGAACAATGCTGAATGAAAGGGCAGTCCAGTCTTAACGCAGTCATCGCCAGCACGGTGTTGGAACTGGCCCGTACCTACTCTGTTAACCACCCTTTTTTTTTTTTTTGTGAGTGGCTTCTCGCAGTTCAACCTATAAGGTTGTCGACTGCTTAACCGGGCTTGCCTGTGGTGGCCTTAATATAATATTAAAGCCTCCAGCCAGGGCTTATAAAAAACTTACAAACTAAGCGACTACACGCTAAGGGCACCCCCTGTGGGGTACGGGCCTCGGCTTAGGGCGTCGCTGGGGAGAGGACAGCTAGGGACGGGCTGGATCGAACTGGAATTATTATTAAGGGGCGAATTTAAGACTACAGGCTCAACGGCGCGGGCTGGCTCGAGCAAGGGTCGGGGCGGATTTTGACGGGGACGTCGCGCCGGGCGGAAGGACGGCGGTCGTGGTTTGCGAAGAGTGCTGGTCTCTTTGCGACTCTCTTGGAGGAGAGTGGTAGAGTCGTCGGGCGTGGTGTTAACCACCCAAGCAGCACGCAAGCTGTATTTAAGTACGTTTTTATACTAGAAGCTGTATATTTAGGCTATAATAAGCGCTTATACAGTTCTTATAAGAAAAAAAGGGCCCGTAGTTGTATAACTTTTTGCGTTAGTAGAGCTGTATAGAAGCTGTGGAAGCATTTTTTGAAATTATTGTCAGTTTGTCGGTTGGTTTATATGTTTGTTGCTGCGTCACGGAAAAACCACTGATTGGATTAGTGCGTCTTCTCTTGGTTGTTGTGCTTCGCTCGTCGATGAGTGCGGGTGCGGGCGGGGCGCCCATCCCAAATATTCCCAGTCGCCCTGGATTGCCACCAGCGTGGCAATCGGGCATAAAATTCCCGATTTAAAATTCTCGAAGTTGCCACCGGGTGGCGACTAGGAAGTTATTGCTCCCTCTTCAAATTTAGGAGGAGACATTATTGCTTGCTTGAATTTACGTGGAAATTGGTATGAACCAACTAAAAGTGGGATAATTGAAACAGATCTAACCATTTCTGCATAATCAACCCCTGACGGAGTAAACGGGGTGAATATTTGCGCTGATCCTGAGACCACAGAATCCTCAGCAGAAATAGCTGGGACGCTGGGTAATTAATGAAAATCGTTGTGCTTTATTTTCCAAAACTAACCTTTGAAGTTTGTGGACTCCCTACTAAATCGCGGACGAAGTCGCAGGCCAAGTGCTAGTTGATCATAAAAACCTGGTATAAATTCGTATCACTGATAATCAAAGTATTTGCAATAAGTAATTAAAATACCTAACAAAAACTAATCATCAGTCACAGTCACAGATAATTAATTAAATAACATTTTTACAGTCACCACCCGGTAGCTACTATACTATACTATATCGAATGCCGTGGAATATTCTAGATAAAATAATGTAATAAATATCGCTGGACACGGATATAAGTGAAGTTAACTTTAACCTCGTGAGTCTTAAGACCGGCAGTGCACCCGAATGGGACAACGTCTCAACTAGTTTTTGAAGTACATACGCAAGGATGTTGTTCCCATTATTACTCACCTCGCCAACCTTTGTTTTAGTCAAGGAATCTTTCCAGCTGCATTAAAACAGGCTATCATTACGCCAGTACCTATATAAGTCTGGAGACAGAGACGATGTCGGCAACTATAGGCCTATGACAGATATAGGCCTATAGTTGCCGACATCGTCTCTGTCTCCAGACTACCTGCCTACCTACTACCTGCAATTTCCAAAATAATCGAAAAACTTATTAATAATAGGTTACTAAAATATCTAAAAGATTTTGATATAAGTATTATCGGACTCTCAATTTGGCTTCCGGCAAGGTATGTCTACCGAGAATGCAGTTGCGGCGCTTAGTGCGCTAATTACCGAACAACTTGATAGAGGCAAGAAATGTGTAACTGCTTTCCTAGATTTAAAAAAGGCCTTCGACACCGTCTCTGTCCCACTCTTAGCAAATAAGCTTGAGGATATTGGAGTTCGTGGGCTGCCATTAAATCTTCTCAAAGATTATCTCAGCAATCGAAAGCAAAGGGTTAGAGTGGGTCAGTATATTAGTGGGGACACGGCAGTGTCTTACGGAGTCCCCCAGGGGAGTGTATTGGGGCCCACTATGTTCCTTATTTATGTGAACGAACTCTTTAACATGAGTATTGCAAACGCAAGAATTTTTTCGTACGCTGACGACACTGCAGTAGTGTTCACGGGTAACTCTTGGCGAGACGTTCAGCTTAGCGCAGAATTGGGATTATCTGAGATTGCTGGATGGCTGGGACGAAATTTGCTCACACTGAACATAGCTAAAAGGTATTACTTATATTTTGAATAAATAGGTACTAAATCTGTACCTATATTTTTTTAAGAGTATAACATCTTAGTACTTAATAAAAACCTGATTTGTACCTACTATTTTATATTGTAACTTTATGGGCAGTAATACTTTTTTTTTGTTATTATTACATAACCTTACCTATACTTAATTTATTGATTTAAAAAAACACGATTTTTACCATTGAGTTATCAATGTTATATTGTATCATAATCTTGCTTATTATTTTGTTAAATATTATAATTGTTATTGTTACTGTAAATGTTGTGCTCTTCTGTAATTGGCATAAACGCTAGAATAACACCTTATACAATTTAATATGTCCATGTTTGTGTTTGTGTTGTTGATGTGCCATTACTAAATAAATAAATAAATATAAAAATAAGTTTTGAGAACGGAGTTTGCATAAATCGATAGACAGAAACGAGCATCGAGTGATACCAGACACTAGCTGTAATAAGTAAGTGATCACATGCAAAATACAGCTTTAACGATGAGACCATATTAAAGTGTCACAAAATACTGAAGTTGTACCTATAGTAGAGTTTTGGTATTCTGTTTAAGCACCCTAAGCTTTCGCGTATTCCTTTTAAAGATTTTATACAGTTTGAGCTGTATAATAAACTCATAAATCACTAACAAAGACAATTTACTTTTGGACACTCTTGTACCTACGTCTCTAAAAGAAGTCTAAGTTCTAAATAGGCTGGTAGGTACATTGATGTTGAAAACGCTTGCGTGCTGTTTGGGCATAATCGCGTGAAATTAATCATTGAGGTACTTAAGTGCTTCTACATTTTTAATTATTTGTTTACTGGAAGATAGACAGTCTATCTTGTACTTTGTGAAGCCATCATGTGAAAAACAAACCTTTTGTAAAAATAGTTGCTCACACTAAGGTTCTAGTCAAAGGAAATTCTTAATTCTAATTCTATTCTAATTATTTCTTTCCACCCTCAAGTTCCATGTAAAAACAAGATTAAAATTATAATTAGACAAGTTTTACAAACCTTCAGTTAAGTACTAGGTATTGTATTATATTTGTACAAACATGGTACAAACCATAGACAAAAAAAATACATAGGTATATAGGTAAGAAAAACAGACCTATAGGTACCTATCTATGGTACAAACCCTATAAGTAAAGCTTAGTTCAAAAAAGTTATGTAATTACAGACATTATAACTAAGTAAGTACCTACTTAGGTACTTATGTTGTACCTAGATGTAAACTTGTAATAAGTAGTTACTTTTGTATCAATGAACGAATAAACTTTAAACTTTAGTTAGCTCTAAGATCCACCAACCCAGTTTTTATCATCATTCGAATTTGTTTTGGTACCTACCTACTAATCAGATTGTAATTCATTGAAGTAGGGACCTAGGTACATAGTTAGTTACTTATAACCACCGAGATAGGTCTCTGAGCAAACATTCTGTTGCGCTACTCGTAGCTCACTCCGTCCATCTCCGTCGGGCGGCGACAAGTTTAGATCAGGGGCCTTATAAAAACTGACTGGTGACAAGTGACAGACAACAATCTGAAAATTCTAAAATTTTGTACGTATATGTCACACATTCTCTGCTTGTATATTAGGTAAACAACACCTGTCGCGAAATTGTGGCAATTATGTCAGTTTTTGACAAAATTGACGCATTGTCTATTTTATTATAAGTATTAAATAGGACCCTGTACGTACTGCCGCGCTAGCGATATCAGTAGTAAGTGCAATTTTTGACAAAATGAGTTAAATATTGATCCTGAATCAGTGCAATAAAAATGCACAATATTTTTTTCCACGTGTCATTGCCTTCAACGAAATCTTTGTACCTTTAGGAAGGTCTAAAAAATATAACGTGCCTGGAACGAGAGTACCTATAACTATAAGAAAACACTAAGATATTATCTCGACACTGAATGCATTTTTTTACATAAACGTGAAGTCAAAGTCAAAACGTTTATTTCAATTAGGCCATTAAACGGCACTTTTGAACGTCATCATTTACAGTTCAGTAATATAATAATATTACATTAATAAAGTGACTTTACTGTCCATTCGGAAAGGTAGATTCTTATGGAGAAGAACGGACAAGAAACTCCATATGATGTGTAATGCTGATCATATCGTATTATGGATGGATAAAATAAAAATTGGGTTATTTTGAGTTATCTGGTGTATATTATTACCAGTTATCAAATAAACGCGAAAACAATCACCTTTAAGTATTTTGAACCTGGCCATACTTGTATGTCCGCAGACAGCTTTCACCAGGTGGAACAGGTACAAAGAAAAAATATCTAAGGTATGATTTTAACGACTTCAAAGTGCAGCAAGCGAATAAAGAAAAACTTTTTAAATTTAGACCTAGTGAAACTTCTCCTTATTTAATTTAAGTAAAGACATTAAATTAATAAACAGAAACGTTTTTTATCTAACACTTTGTTTTTATTCCTAAGCTACGAGTATAACCTCAACCTGGCATGAGTTGCTTATGACAACAGCAGTAACTTTCTACTTACTGCTATTAGTCTAAGCAATCGATATTTCAGTTTCTCCAACTAATACCAGATATAAAAATATTTTCGTCATTTAAAACTATTCTACTAGGTAGGTATATATAGGTACAATTTTATTGAGTGAAGAACATAAAAGCGCTTTATTTGAACAACACGTTTCAATCACCACAATCAACATAACTTAAAAAAAGAAGTCCGAAAAAAACAAAATTGTAACACAAACTTTGCGCGCCAATTACTCAAATCTATGCAAAACATGCTTATTGCTCTTATCACTAGCGCGGCAGCGTAGGTACGCCTTTTTTTTTTTTTGATCACTGGGAAATCCTCATGGAAATCCTCCACCCTGGGGCGGGTGGAGGGGTCTGTCAGACTCTTACTGACTAAAACCACCCCGGTGTTCCATCTTCCACCTACGCCTGGGATCGCGGGAACGTATGCGACTTCCGCAATCCCCGGGGACCGGCTGGTGCCGGCCCAACCTAACCTAACACTACCTTGAATATAGATAGATGATGATGTGTTGATGACGGTGACTAGAATCTAGTCTTAGACGTCGTTTTAGACGGATTAGGTAAGTAGGTACCTAACTACCTACCTACTCGAGACCTAGGCACAACCTGGAATAGGAATATAAAATCACAATCTGCCGCCTCAGGTCAAGGCCATCTTGGCTTTAAGGTACCTATCTATTTATACCTACCACTGTATCTACAGCATTGTGAACTCTGCTTTATAACTTTGGCGATAAGTAAATCCTTCTCGCAAGAATCTTTTTCTACCTTTGTTTCTTAGGAGTAGGTATAGGATTTTTTTGGTTTGGTCTACAATATTTTATCCAATTGGTTTTTTTTCCTAGGAACAAGCTTCTTATTTTGGTCTGGCTCACGAACCGGTGACCTCTTGGAAAACCGGTGCGTAATTATCTTTACTTTCTTATATAAAAAAATCTGCTGGAGAGCTATGGTCATACTCAATTTTTCATCACCATAGATTATTGGAGAATCGGTTCTCCCTCTTACTTGAAGAGCTGATAGCTGTATCAGGCACTGCCACGGTGGGACAGAGTCAGACTCACCGTCACTAAGCACCGCAAAGATATTATGAACAGCTGTATATAAAGATACAGATATTTATGAACTTTTTTTTTTACGCAGTTTATCCGTGATTGTATGCGTTTTTTTTAAATGTTTCGATAGGATATTTTATACATATTTGTGTCTAGGGAGCTGCGAAAACCACTTAGTGTCGGATCTTTTAAGCGCTTTTTTAAATGGAAACGCTCTTTAGACTTATATGTCGTTGCAACTACATTTAGGTTCTGAAGTAAAGCTTGGTTACCCCTAAGTTTCTATACAGTTAATATTTGTGCCTTAGTTTTTAAATCCGCACTTGGTTCCAGAGATTTTTACATGTGATTTTTTTAACGGAAATTATATATTGAACTAGTGATGAATGTGGCGAAAAGTTATAGAAATCGATTGCAGCGCCACCTACCGGGTCCAATTGTGAGTCTAAACCATTCTCGAATCCCCTTGAACACACACAAACAATTTCATCAACATCGGTCCAGCCGTTTAGGAGGAGTTCAGTGACATACACACGTACACAAGAAATATATATATATATGTATATATATTAAGATTGTGTATGTATTTTTAATAAATCAAAATTAAACATAATGCGAACACATGTGGCGAATGCTTTTTATTAACGCTACACTACTTATGAGGCCAGAAAGCCTGAAATATCTAAATTAGGTGCATAGGGCTGTATATAATTAGATATTCCTTTTTGACTTCCTGCATGTTGATCGAAGTCTTTTAACGCTTTAAATTATAAATGAGGTTTTTCAACGATTTTCTTTAAGTTCTCAGACCTATTCATCTATATCTATGTAGGCACACGTAGGTACACATATTTATTCGAACGCGTAAACGTGGGTTGCCATCTTTTAGCGGGGCTCATGAAATTGGCAGGGTTGTAAAAATAGCGCTACGCCATTCGTCGGGCCATAATAAAAGTGGAAGGTCCCAACGACCCTCGCTTTATCCCCACACGACCACTTTAATAGTTTTTCATTACTCAAGTAGACGTCTATAAAAAAGAGAATAAAGTTTGACAAGAAAATTGCATGGCTTGCATAATGCTCCGTGCCTATGGTGCCTTGACATCGTAAATTTTATACCAAACAAAATTGGATTTGAAGATTGTTTGTCCGAATTATTTATGACTATAACAATAGGGCTATACCCGGCTATAAAATTGTTGCAGCAAACATAGGTCGAAGTATGCTCGAGGTACATAAATAATAATTTGTAAGAATAAGCACAAAGTAAAACCGGTGAAAACCCACCGCCTCGCAGGTATCTAATCTCTTAATTGTTAAGGAACTATCTAGATCTCTTACAGGACCATGTAAAACCTGTCGGTTTCAGCGGGAGGATACGCTTGGGTGTCAGCACTGTGAGGATCGCCCGGAGGACACGGTGGAGCAAACGGTGGAGGTCTGCCTTGCTTGGGCGGAGCACCGCCGTGTCCCTGTCGAGGCGATCGGCGACGGCTACCTCTCGCGAAGCAGTAGTGCTAGCAAAGGAGGAGGCGGGCCACGCGAGCGAAAGACTAGGCTTCGTCCCAACCGCCGCTACAGAAGAAGACGCCCCGGCCGTTGGGCGTCGCAGGGCGGTCCCCGGCCACCGTAGGCGCGGGTCTGCAGACGGCGAGCGTTGGGTTGGCTCGCCGTCCGATCAGAACCAGGCCCGGGTCGATAGCGCGTTGTGTTCCACGCGCGCCTCAAAGAGTTGTCAGCATAGAAGACGGGGCCCGCTATGGCTAGAGCCTGCCAGGGTTGCGGAATTTGTTCGAAAGAGTCATTACGGCCCTGGAACGCAAAAGGCTTTCGAAGGAACACTGATGGGTTTTAGTCAGTAAGAGTCTGACGCGCCCTTCCGCTCCACCAAGAGCGGAAGAAGTCATTTGATGAACTACCATCCTAAAAAAAAAGGGGCTTCTGCCATCACCCACTCATTATTTATCACCGAGCCTTTTACCCATAGAGTCTAATACAAGTGCTTGAACAACGTCAGAACGTAAGTGCAGGGAAGGTGTTACTCCAACCTGGAAAAGTCGGGCAACTGACGGAATGGCTGCAAGCTGTAGATGTGGAGCCGAGTTTCAAACTATGATCCACCTTCCATTCTACTCTCTGTGCCCCAAAATAGGCGTCCAAAGTGATCTCTGTTTTGTTTGTTCCCTTTAGGAGGTATCTTCGGACGAAAATTTATTACTTTACGAAAATTCTTTAACTAACATAGGTATATCTAGAACTACATTATCAGTATCACTAAGTGCCATGGACTATTACTTTTTATCACGGAAATTTATCAGTTTCTGTGTGAAGTATGTGATACAGGCCGCTCGAAAACGCCACGGGAAAGCTTGTGTTTAGAATACTTACACAACATAGTTTTTTCTGTAAACCACGATTGCATTAATCAGAAACCCAGTTTTATTGCCATCAATATAATATTATCTACGTCACAATGTACCATTGTCACAACAGCACCAAACAAACATGATTTACGCCATCGTAAATCTTAAATTAGCGGTTTACGTGCCTTTTACGATGGTAGACGTAAACCAGAACTAATCAGTTCACGAGATCGATGTGTTCCCATCAGACCAGAGACCCTCTTGCAACTTTTATGTACTATGTAGAACTTATGTAATTTGGACGAAACGAGGGAGCTTTCGTGGGGAGGCTATCGTTAAAGGTTGAGCACCTAAATGCATTATCTGACAAAGCAAATTGTGTGAGACATAAAGCCAGATGTGGTAAAAAATAATGGATTCTTACCCCTGTGTGGGTATTTTGTGATATTGAAGGGCTTTTACCAATTATTCATCATATCGCACCCTCCCTGCGACACTGTAACTTATGCAAAAATTGCAATAATGAGTAAAATATGTAATAACTGTCCTAAATCATCTGTCCTGTCATCTATGCTTGGTGCGATTGTTTTTGTTTGACGTTGTAGTATAAGATTTTCATTTTGTCTAAATCTTGAAAATCATTATTTTTTGAGATGTCAAAGTTTTAAATGCTTCTCCTGAAAAATTGCTTTTTTGCAAAAGTGACAGTGTCGCACCGTGCACCCACGGTGCGACACTGTCACTTTTGCAAAAAAGCAATTTTTCTTAGGTATGATAAATAGGTTTAAGTATGTAGGT
Organism: Mamestra configurata; assembly: GCA_002192655.3. Lineage (NCBI taxonomy): Eukaryota > Metazoa > Arthropoda > Insecta > Lepidoptera > Noctuidae > Mamestra > Mamestra configurata. The sequence goes on from NDFZ01005408.1 coordinate 30,707, forward strand.
ACCTTTTATAAATTAGAAGGTATAGGTATCGTAAAGCTTTGTTACTCGACATGGAACATAAATGAAGCAAAAATATAGCACTACAGATAGGTTAGTTTTTCTTTCAAACATTGGAGTTATATCGTTGATTTTTTTCAATTTCAACAACCAAAAGAAAATACTTAGTAAGTAGACTGCAAGAGCAAATTAAGCTCGACAATGCTAGCACCTTATAGCACCCTGCCTGCCTCGAATAGGTTGGATTTGCTGATCATCTCCTAGGACTTATACCTATGCATGACTAAAAGAAGGTAAGCTGCCCCGTCTTGCTACGCCATTGATAACCAGATGTCCAGATCGAAATAACAATTTCTAATACCTACCAATTTATGTAGTAGAGTCAATAGGTGGGAGGTTTTGAACACTTTTGTGAAGTTTTCCGATCGATGTCTCACAAAGTTATCTTGCAGTTGTTTACATAAGTACTTGTTATATCTCAATAAAAAGGTTGAATGTAATCTTATATATGTATTTCAAAAGTAATGGCCGTTTTATGTCAAAAAATGAAAAGAAGCCATAAAAATAAAAATTAGAATAAAATGAGGAAAAAATGTTTAATGGCATTTTTTATTATTTTCTGCAAAAATGGCTAGGAACCAGATGTGTAAATCACCTGAAAGGTTTTAGATGCGCTTGTTAATTTTTTTTTTCTCCTAAAAAGGTTGATTGTTACCTAATTACTCCTTAAGTTCTTGAAAGCTATTTTATAGATAGTCTTATATAATAAAGCTGAAGAGCATGTTTGTGTGTTTGTTTGAACGTGCTAATCTCTGGAACTACCAATTACATTTGGAAAATAATTTTGTATATGATAGCCACATATATATGATAGAACGGGAACAAAACGCGTTTATGCGCGTATGTACTATGTCGCGGGCAAAAGCTAGTTTATTTTATAATATTTCTACTGTTACGAGTGTGAGTAACATTTCTCAAGACTTGTGATGCCTACGTGTTGTATTAATAATATACAATAATAGTATCTATCTATCTATCTATTAATTTTATCTTTTCTAGTTAGGTTCTTAAGTAAATAAAATATTTATTTATTTCTAAAAGTAAGCAATGATTAAATTACATATTTTTAGGGTTCCGTAGGTACCTACCTCAAAAGGAAAAAACGGAACTCTTATATGATCTCTTCGTTGTCCGTCTGTCGGTCTGAAACGACCCTTTTTCTCAGGAAGTCGTGGAGGTACATGTTGAAATTAATAACAAATACGGTGGTCGATGGAGCTCTACAAATAACGAGTTTCTAAGTCAATGCAATAAAAAGATGCGGCTATTTATGCATAATGGTTGCGACATATTTTGGTACTCGCGAGAAAATCAAAACCTGTGGGTAGGTACTTCCCATTGAAAGAGGAAAAAGAATTTGACATGAAGCAAGGTCTTACAGCGCAAGTAAGTAATGGAAAAATTCCGAAAAGTGATAATTTGTAGTTTTATCACATAAATAAATCATGTTTTGCGATTACAAACTTACCTATATTTGTAGTTGAAGAAATGACCATGACGTAGACATCGATGTATGGGAGAACATTTTTTTAAACTACAAAGTTAAGTTTATCTTTCAATTTGTACCTACTTATAAACTTCAGTAAGTAGGTAATGTGCCTATACCTACTCGGAAAAAATTGGTTGTCTGTAAAGTCGGTTTACGGACGATAGTTTAACGTGACAACGTCATAACAAAACATTGATGAAATGATCGTAACGTTACAATGAGCGTAACGTAAAATGGGTCATCCTTTTTCGTGCGTGCAGCCGGCGTTCATCGATTTATTAGAAGTTGTCACGTCAAAAATCGAGACACGATTCCCGTCATAGACGTACTAGGTATATCTATGTACATAGGCACTTGCCCGGTTTTTCAAGTTAGTATCTTCTTAAGCCTCTCCTCGAAAATAAACTAAATTTTAGTCGGTTATCTTCAGTTTATTTCTACACCCATCCTTGGCCGTAACGTCCCTACCTATATTTTTTTACTGTACCTACCTACCTAATGGTGCATGGACGTTCAAAAGGCAATTGACATGATTGTTTTGGTTTTGACTTTGAAGATCTTTTATTTGTGTTAGAGACGTAGGAAGGTCAATCGAATTAAATCTACCTACTTACTAAATCCACCACACCGCCTGGTTTCCGGGAAACACCCTGCGCATTATGGTAGACGTACTCATCGTTAATAGAGGGGTGATACCAGCAGTCAGCATTCCCTTAAGATTGAAAGAAGTAAAACAGCAGAGTAAGGCCTCTCTTGGCTTACTCTTCTGGTGCTGTGGGAAAACACCGGCTTCCCATTATGTAACAAGGTTTCACTTTACTTATGTAGGTATTAACCATGAATGAACACTATGAACCTACGTCTACCAATACCTACATTACATTTAGTATTTAGCATCGTAAGGTTGAAATAACAGGCAGACAGTCGTGACGCAACAACGTGTTTATATAGGTAGTAAGCTTTCAAAATTCGAGAGTGATGCGAATGGATTTTTTTAAGTTTTAGATGGCATTTTGCGGCAATCACAGAATTAAATAATTACGTATATTAAAAACTTGTATGGGAAAAGAATATTTGTAATATTTTAAAGAAAGACCTGTTGGACGAAAACATATGGGTTGGGCTGGGAGATGCGGTATATACCTAATCAAATTGGAATCCGCGTGGATTTCTAGTTCATATTTAGGTACCAAACTCTATACAAGCTAGCATCGCAAGATATGCTTCATACAACAACCGCGACCCCGTTTAGATACATAATGAGGCCTATTTTGTTCCAGCGGAGGATGAGCAGTTGACTTGCCGGTTCTTTGACGGTTTATCATACATTCATTAATAGAACAACAAATAGCTATTTTATTTCGATTCGGTGGGGAATGAATACTGGAAAGGCAACATAGAAATGGCTTCAAGCATACAACAAGGATTACACCATTTTCCAGAAGATCAAAGGACATAGAATTCGTAAAACAATTTCTGTAGGAGTTTTAACCATGAAAATAGTTGCTATGTAGTTAGGTTTTAGGTAAGTAGGTAGGTATATTAACTTGTTAATTCTTTTAGGTAGAAATAATAAGTGAGAAAAATGCTGTCATAAAAATGCTACTATTAGATGCGCACTTTTTATGGGGCGTATAAATACCTAATTGAAGTAAGTAGACGGTAGCGGACGGGACACGTCTGCCATAAAAATAAAAAGGCCATATAAACGGCCATGATAAAAAGCGGCTAGCATTAAATTCTATGTAGGGGAGTTTTCTTCTTATTTACTGAAAGTTCGTAGAACATTGCATAGGTACTTAACATTTAGGTATCAATCTTTTTTTAGCGATTGACTGCTGCGCAGCGTGTCGCGGGTTTGGTTCCCGCACGGAACAAATATTTGTATGGCCTACAGATAGTTATTCCGGGTCCGGCTGTTTGTGTATGTGAATTTATATGTTTGTAAACGCACCCACAATACAGGAGAAATTTCTAGTGTGGGGTAAAGTTTAAAAAAACCATACTAAGTATTGAAAATAAGCGAAGGTAACTCTGTCTGTCTTTTTGTTAGTTAGTACCTACACCTGTTTACGTCTGAAAGGATTTAAAAAAATAAAATTATTGAGATGCGTTTGCTCTTGACTCTAGTCTAGGTCAGAGGTGACAGAGACAAAGTCGACTATGGAGTCAGCTCACCCAGAAGAAGCCTTTTCACTGTAACTTTAAATGCGTTCGGAAACACAGACGCAGGTAGAAAGTTCCACTCCTTTGCTGAGCGCATTATAAAAGACGTTTGGAAAGGCTTAGTGCGAATTAGTGGATTTGGGTGAACCTTGCCACATTGGTAGACTGACTTGGAATAGGTCATAGGATACTATTAATCCCGGGAGTATGTTCCCTTGGGATATTGTTTTGACAAGCAAGTATTTATCTACCTAACTACATGTCTTGATATTTAAAGTAAATGATACCTAGGTATAGGTAGTCAACGCTGTTACAGCAGCCAGATTGCTCAGGACCTGGATATGCACAGTTGCTCTTTCAAAGCTAAGGCAGTGGAAATGTTAATTATACACAGATAATACATGCTTTTACCTGCGAGTGTTTTTTGTCTTATTTCAGGATACTCGTATGGCCCACTTGTGTTAAAAAATCTGTCTAAATCAGTTTGCCGTTGAACCCTGGTTGATTAAATATTCAAATTTCCAAAAATATTAACCACTTTCACACTTAAATAGTAGGCTAAACTAACGAAAATAACTGGTAGGTAGGTACGGCTCATAATAAATTTCAGTTTTTCTTATGTGGTAGGTACCTATTCAATTTATTATGCATTAATAACAAACTTTTTTTAACTTATTTTCATCCTTTATTTCAGGCATCTGGGGCCCATATAGTAAAAAAAACATAAAACAATAACTGTAAAGGAATACATATTACAATAAATTGAAACGTTTAACTACTGCACACAAGATATATATATCCTGGGGACAACTCACACACGGTCATCCGATCCCAAACTAGGCAGAGCCTGTACTATGGCAACCAGACAACTGATAAACATACTTATATATTTCTAAATACATACATATTATACACAAATTACACCCAGACACAGAACAAATGATCATGCTCATCACACAAAGATTTGTCCTGGGNATACAGACATACATGTATATAACACACAAATTGTTTCTATCTATATCCGTTATAGTCTTTGAAACCATCCAACCGATGTGCACCGGTTTCATTAGAAAAATAATAATAATAATATATCCTGGGACAACTCACACACGGTCATCCGATCCCAAACTAGGCAGAGCCTGTACTATGGCAACCAGACAACTGATAAACATACTTATATATTTCTAAATACATACATATTATACACAAATTACACCCAGACACAGAACAAATGATCATGCTCATAACACAAAGATTTGTCCTGGGAGGGAATCGAACCCATGACCTCCGGTTAAGCAGTCAGGGTCACTAACCACTCGACCAACAGGCCAGTCAAGATGACGGCGTCGTGTTTCGCTGACTGGTGTATGTCGCGCAGCTGGCCGCGGAAACATCGATACACGACACTCTTCGTCAAAAACTCTGCTTTGAGGAGCATCTCAAGCTGATAAGTTGGAACCCGCACCACAAACGACTTGAAGTTTGTGTTGAGGTGCGACTCCAAATTCTCGACCCTCAAAGTCCAGTTGGTTTTCACTCTCATGTACTCTCGATCTCCTCAACCTTCGTGGAATGATGAAGTGTACCTATTTACCAAGTAAATTCTACCTACACCTACCTACTTACTAGCCATTTTTTCGGGAAATAATCAATAAATGCCTGTTTACATGGTGTACCAGAAGTTCGTGGTCATATTTCAGGGTTACGTTCTGTATCTATCCAATATAGGTAAAGTGAAGACACAATAGCAAAAGCCTATGTTCGCACGTGGAATCGAGACTAAGTGAAGGTGATATTAGGGGAGCGGCCAGGCTATTGTTCAGCATTCATGTGGTGGCGCCTTACTCTCCAAAAACGATTACAGCCTTGGAGAGTAAACCTCTAGCGCCTGCGGATGATCTCATTTTCCCCGACCCCCCAACACCACCGATACCCCCGATTCATCCATTTTTATTTTAAATATTTCAGCCCCGCAATTGATTGCCGCCGTGAGCTCCTTTCGAAGTGGTTCCGCCGGCGGCCTCAACGGCCTGACTTCACACCACTTAAAGGACCATTTAAGTTCAGGCGCCGGGGAAGCTGGTGAGTCGTTTTTAAAGAAGCTTACGGCTCTAGTAAAACTAATGCTCTTCATCGATGTTCAAGAAGCACGGACAAGAAGAAGCAAGAAAGACGGCGGCATTCGTCCCATCGGTGTCGGGTGCACCTACAGCCGTATGGCAGTCAAAATTTGTTGCAAATTGTTCAGTAAGAGGCTGAAAAATAAATTCCAGCCCCTACAGCTTGGCTTTCGCTTCAGAGGCTGTGAGGCTGCCGTACACTTTCCTCAATTCTAGCAAGGGTGAGGTCATCCTCAAGGTTGACGTCAAAAACGCCAATTCTGTTAACAGGAACACCTTGTTGGCGGAAGTAAAAAAGGAACTACCTGAAGTTTTTGGTTTTATGTGGCAATGTTGCCTGTAACACAACACCCAAAGGCATTAAATTTATACTAACAAAATCTCTTTGCAGGTACCTCTCTAAATGATTATATGAAGAAAACCTTTTGGAATCTGCAGTTGGATGCCAACAAGGTGATCCTCTCGGGTCATTTTCAGTTTGGCTATTCATCCCATCATTCACAAAGTAAATTAAAAATTAAACGTCTAGTATTTGGATGATGGAACACTAGGAGGTGACGTAGACCGTTTTAAAAGATTTCCTATTTTTGAAAACGCAATTTCAATCCATTGGCCTTGATTTCAACCATTCCAAATGCGAATTTTTTCTTACTGACGATACCGACAGACATTCGACTCTTCAAAAATTTTATGCAATAGCACCACTGCACCAGTGATCAAAATTTTTGAAAAACGTTCACTGCACTTCTTAGGTTCCCTTAATTTGGAAGAGAGTTTTTCACAATTAATTCACGGAAAAATGATTACTGTCGTCGGGCTCTTGTCACCGTCGGGGTGCCAGCTGTATTAGAACCAAATTTGGCGCGAGACGATGGGAAGAGGCCAGATGGGATGACCATAATCCCACACCAAAGGCCTACCCACCTTGTTAGGCCTTTGGTGTGGGATGCAACATGTGTCGACACCCTAGCGCCATCCCATCTTCTTAACACGGCGGGTTGTGCTGGGGTAACTGCTGGGGGTGCAGAAAATCTCAAACGGCGCAAATGCAACAACCTTATTGGGAATTATGTATTTGAGTCGTTTGGGGTTGAAACACCAAGGTCCAAGTGCTTATCAAGTTTTTCGTGAAATCAGCAAACGGTTAGTCGACTCTTCACGTGACCAGAGTGCTAGCCTTTTTTTTGGCCAACGAATCAGCATTGCCATTCAACGTGGCAATGCGGCCAGTGTTCTGGGCACTTTTCCCGTTGACAGCGATGTGGACGAATTTTTCGTTGCCCTGTGAGTTCTTCCCCCACCCTTTTTACTCCGCTTGTATGTTTTCTATTAGTACTATAAGCTGTATCTATAAGCTTTCACTTGGTTGGATATATTATGTATCTACAGGTATTTACCACCTAACAAAACCACTGGAAAGTTACAGGAAAGCAAAATACCTACGCAATTTCTTGTACATACTTGGATGACTTATTAATTCCAGCTATTTTGATTTAAAAACCAAACGACTGAACCGATTTTGATGAAATTTCTATGGTTTTTAAATTCATAAATTTTTAGGGTTTCATACCCAAAGGGCCAAAGGGTAAAACGGGAACCTATTACTATGACTCCGCTGTCCGTCCGTCTGTCACCAGGCTGTATCTCATGAACCGTGATAGTTAGACAGTTGAAATTTCACAGATGATGTATTTCTGTTGCCGCTATAAAAAAAATTACTAAAAAACAGAATGAAATTAATATTTAAGCGGGCTCCCATATAACAAACGTGATTTTTTTTGCTCTATATTGATAACGGCAAAAGGTAGACGCTTGAAATATTCACATAATATTTAATTATATAGGTATTCACTTCAAAAATAAATAATTAAATTAATATAAAACAATTTTTTAAGGGTTTTTTACCCATACAAGAAACGTGATTTTTTTGCCGTTTTTATAGATAATGGTACGGAACCATTCGTGCGCGAGTCCGACTCGCACTCGCAGCGTGACGGATTATAAGATTTTTGCCTATGGTTTGTAAACCGGAATGCAAGTGAGGAGTGAAATACCCTCTGTTTCCTGAAAACTACAATTCTCTCAACTCTAATTTTGAAGTAAACAGTGAATAGGTTATTTCTAGGCAAGCTTGCTTCAGTTTAAACGAAATCAGTCAAAACTAAGTTTCTCATCGACTTGTTATAGGGTAAAACCAGGATAGTTGCCCCAGGGGTATATAGTTGCCTCGATTTTAATTACTCTAGCTTGGTGGATGAATCACATGTTATTTTATTTATCAATCGAGAGACTTTACAACGACAACTAAGTAGACCGTGTTGCATGTGTCTGTGCGATTGCATGGGAAGGCAAGTTGCGATCAAAGTTTTTGCGCGATAAAAATCTTCTTTCTCGGCGGGGCACCTATCCTAAACGTAATTTACATGGATTAGGCAACTAACCCCCATATGGGATAGATGTCACAAAATTTAGAGGTCGACAAAAATCGCCAATATTCTGGAAATATCAAAAATAAATTTCTTTACTTTCACAAATTTGAAGATAATAAACCCAAGTACCTACCCGTTTTATGAATAAAGTGACAACTAACTAAATATATAATAATTATATATTTTTATAAAAAGTGTGGCAACTATCCGGCTTTTACCCTATCACTGACTAGCTTTTGCCCGCGACTTCGTACGCGCATGTCCCGTATTTTTTCGTTCCAGTATAGCCTATAGCATTCCTCATGAATGTGGCTATCATATACAAAAATATTTTTTCCAAATCCGACTGTTAGTTCCAGAGATTAGCGCATTCAAACAAACAAACAAACAAACTCTTCAGCTTTATTATATTAGTATAGATTGAAGAAAATGCAGTTTATGAAGCACTATAAGAAACTCTATTACCTAGTGAAAAAACAAAAATATTGATGAACCTAATTCTAGGTACTTATAAGAATTAGTTTAATCAAAATACAGGTTATGAAGTCCTACAGGAACCCAGTTCTAGTGAAATAACAAAAAGCTTGACGAACCTAAAGCTAGGTACCTGCTTTGTTTTATCGAATATTCGTAGTGGTTCGTAGCAGTCGTAGCACTTGCTACGAAAGTTAAAATTAGTGGTAGAACTTGAATGAGATGTTTCTTACCTACTTACTGTTTTAGGTAGGAAGTAAGGACTACACATTTCACTCGCTGAAATGCCTCCAGAGCTTTTTGCCATTGAACACCAAAATTTCCCTTGCCAAAACTCTCATTCAGCCCATCCATAGACTACGCTGATGCTTGTTAGGTATATATGGAGACGCAGTTTATAAAAATGTACCTACTCAAATAAACTTATATTACTTAATACTTTATTCCTAATGAACTTATATACCTACTTAAATAATTAAATAAGCTCTTTGCAGTGAGACACTGAAAATCGCTCATTAAAGTATATAAACGTATGTGTCTTATTTGTAAAATAATTAGCCTAAATAATTAAAAATGCTACCCAAAGACAATATTCCACGCGGACGAAGTCGCAGGCACAGCTAGTTAATAACATATAAACCAAAAACATTTCAACGTAACGAGATTCTCCGAACTTAGTTATAGTTACCTATATAGGCGAATGAACCGACATTTATGTTTCAACAAGATACTTTTTTTTAGATTTTACTAGTCCAAGCATGTTAGCCGAGTGTTCTTTTCATCCTATGAGAATCAAATAAGGACAAACAAAGGCGTCTTTTAGTGGCCAATCTACATTTATTATGTACCTACTTGTACTTACCTACTTTTATCTATTTCAGAATATTCAATTTTAGACGCTGAATAATGATCTAATAATTATCTATTAAATAGGCAGGAATAGGAAAATATTGGTTGGGTTATTAATAAATATTTTTCCTATATTGAATCCTTAGGTACTCAAAGTTATTCAAAGGGATTTCTATGAAAATATTGTAGGTACCTACCTAATTATCACCGAGAAAAAAGAAGGCTAAAATTATCAAACCTAATTTATTGTATGATCACTAATGATCAGCCTGACTCACAGAAAGCCGGTTTTAATAAATTCTTAGGTACAACGCTGCCATTTGTAAGCTGCAGCAAAACCCTCGCACGTTTCCATCATTAATTTTCTCTCGAATTGCGCTCCGTGACGTGCGTTCCCGCCTCTGTGGCAATGGCCGCTGCGATCCGTGCATCTGATTCGCTGCCAGTCCCGCGCTTTCTACGCACATGCGCTTTCTAAAACACGATCCAATATGGCCGGCGAATTTGTTGATGATTTGTTGTCTCTAAATTACAGTGCTGTCACTATGCTGTCAGGACGCCATCGAAAGTTGGTAAGTTATTAAAGTGTTCCTGTTACGTGATTGGTTGAAATGTTGTGGAGATAGTTTGATTGAATTAGGTGTAGCAAGCTTTTATTATAATTTGGAATGAATCAGACTGATGGTTTAATTTGGGCAAGTGTTTTGAAATACTTATACCGAGGTATCTACATAGTGAGTAGGTAGATCAAAGACAAGTTCGTAGGTACCTACTATGCATGCAAGTAGTAGTATCAAAGCTTGAAGCAGTACCTAATGCTAGCGAAGGAGGAGGGTGGGCCGCGAGGGGGAGAGACAAGGTCTTCGCCCCAACCGCCGGTACAGAAGACGCCCCGGGCGTCGGGAGTCGCAGGGCGATCCCCGGCCACCGTAGGCGGAGTCGTCAGCATAGGAGACGGGGCCCGCTAGGGCCAGAGCCTGCCAGGGTTGCGGAATTTGTTCGAAAGAGTCACCGCGGCCCTGGACCGCAAAGGGCTGTAGAAGGAACACGGATAGGTTTTAGTCAGTAAGAGTCTGACACGCCCTTCCGTTCCACCCAGAGTGGAAGAAGTCATTTGATGATTTCCCATCATTAAAAAAAAAAGTAGTTTCAAAGCTTAGGTAGGTACCTACCTAAAAATACTCAGCACGTGCAGCAGCCTGTATAATGCAGAAATCACTTGTACAACACACATTTCCATAAAATGTTCACATAATAATCACTTTTGATCTGAAGGCGTAGGTATGTCACGATCACAATTTTTCAGCTCGGATTCAACAGCACTGCCTACTTGAAAGAAAACAAACGCCCAACTAGGTGTGCCTAGCTAAGGCACGGTCCGTCAATGGCATTAGCTAGAATTGCTCACAAACAACCTATGGCGATTCGTGCTAGTGAACAAAGAACCTCTATGTTGCAATAAAATCACAATTTTGTTGAATTGCATGAAGTTAAAATGTGTTAGGTACAGTTTTTACAGGGCCGAACTTGAATCTTCAGATTTTAAGTAATAAATAGGTATTGGTACTAAAGGAAGACTTTTTTGCTAGCCATAATTTTAAAATACTAGGTAGGTACCAACTTATCTATTGTTTATGATGAAACTGAAAACCGTTTAATTTGATTCCCAATTTAATTCCAGCAAGAAGTCTGGTAAGAACTGCTTTAAATTTATTTGCAAGAGTTAAGGTTTATATTCCGTAAATAATTAAGTACCAAATTATTATCAATGTTGATACCTATCAATCCTATATTTAATAAATAAAAAGTGCGTGTACCTAAGTAGGTATGTTATAATGACGTCTTGTCTTCTAAATATTTTTTACATTGTTAAGTACCTATCTGTATCTACATAATATAGGTAAGTAGGTAAGAACTTAATAATTTTGTCAGGTAGGTAAAATTTAAAGTTCGTCCCTGTTCATTTCTTTTGTTTACCCCTTTAGTAGCTTGCCATTGACCATTTATGACCGCGTTTAGTGACAACAAAGGGAACGATAATCACGTGTAGGTACCTATTGTCGTTTAAATTATAACCCAAATAAAGTTTACAACTTACCCTTTGAGGGTAAAGCTTACTTTGTTCAAAGTCTTATGACTCGTCAGTTGTAAGGTTACCAAAAGGTGGGCAAGGGCTGTTTCATAAAAAAGTTGTTTAAGTAATAAAAAAAACTTTAGGATATTTGCTTTTCAAAATGCATTCTTACTTTTATTTCAAAATTGTATGTTATTTGATTCAATCATTTGTTTCCTTACGGCCGGTTTCAATAACGTAACCCTTTAATCAACTATCAAATTAGCTACCGATAGTAGCTGAAACATTTTTGAAATACATAACTTGTGTAAGTAATGACACCGAATGATCGAGCTTTTAGTTCAACTATTACTTACGTAGGTATCTTCGTTTTTATCTTGCCACATTTACCAAGTTTTAACAGAATGTAGGCAACCCCTGAGGTAATTTTGTTATTAACTTTATGTTGGTGAACATAGAGTCCACAGTAGGAACTTTTACAACAAAATGTAGTAGTTCCAATTTTCACCGTATCCGGGAATGCACTCATTTGTTGTCTTCTCCAAAGCTCAGCCAAGCATTTGTAGTAAGGAGTTTGTAACGAGTTCAGTACCTTTTTGCTAGATGTCGCTACCACTGACCTTTCTGACAATGCAACAAAGGGTAGAAGTTCAACTTATTTTTAATAGATGCCGTTGTTAATAGTTCGAAAGCTTTACCGTTAGATGGCGTTAACAGCAATGTTGTTAAACTTGGACTTGTTTCAAAAGTCGGGCCGTGCCGGTCCATAGTCCATATAGTGCGTTCACAGTTATTTTACCTCTGAAGTGAACCTTATACTCATAAAAATAAAGGTTATTTTTATGCAAAATCGGAGGTAAATAACTGTGAAAGGACTGCAAGTAGTAATATTAGGATCTTATTTTTTGTGTTTTGTTCTTATTTTGACAGGAGTCAGCTTACAGTGTCCTAATTGCAGGAATTCAGACCTCTCAGCGGGAAGCGAGTACTTGGATTGAGGAGTAGATATCACCTATACCTACTTCAATTCTTGTTTTTAGGACTGTCTACCATCTACTTTATGTTTGCGTTTTCAAGGTAAATGAATAGGTACCTAGTAAAAAGCTTAGTTTTTTACTCTTAGTAGGTATTTTATGAGCTGTAGAAATGTTGATGTTAGGCAAAAAAGATCGATAAGTACCTACCTACAGCCAAAAGCTTTCATGCCATAGTTAGGTACATCAATCACGAATCAGTACCTATAAATAATTTATTAATGTAACTGCATGTCAATGACCTTTTTGGTCCCCCAACTGATTTCTACCTCTAATAGCAGTTGTTGGTGGAGCGTTTCAAACTTCCAAATAAAATCAGGAGGGTCAGCCAGCACGTGATTTTGGTTCCGTAGCCAGCATTAGTCGAGTAAAGTATTTGACCTCCGTTAATTTAATCTCTTCGGAGGGAACAGAGGTCACAGTTGAATGGACATTGCGGATAAGGGTGAGGGCTATGGGATTTGGGACCCCATTATGACTGTCTATTTGATTTAAATAAGAAATTGGATGGCATGCATTATGGTTTCCTCTATTTATTTATTTAGGTGTGGGTGGACGTTAATACGATCTGGATGTTCGGTTCTTAGTTCTTAACTGGGACATAGACGGAGGCAAAAATACTGCCCACATAAAAGGGAATCAGCGGGTCACATTCACACATTGGGACACTCTTCATACGGTGCGTGGTTGTCTGAGGATGGATGGTGCTGCTGAGGTTACTCCAGGATGAGGTGGCCACATGGCCCGGTGACCTGGACGCGTACCACAGAGGCTTGAACAAAAACTCTTTTGATAGACGTTTAGCAGCAGCTTCTTGTGGAAAATATTGTCAACAAAGACCTAAAGATTAGCCAAAGAGTCTGCTCCTATTGCCTCCTTGAAATTTGATTGTTATCTAAACTTACCTACTACTACTACTCCTTATGATTCTTTTTTTTTAAGCATCTGTTAGGTAAATATTGGTAATGAAACCATGAAGTTACATATACCTAGGATGAAATGAATGCTCAGATCACCTACTTGTAGATATTATGAATTTGCCTTGTTTTTGGACAACTGCTTTGAGCTTTAACGTCGGATGGTCTTGGAATTTCTAATTCAAATAAATATCAGATATTTCTTTTGCAAAATCAGTCATCAATTTGTTTTGTTTGACATGGGTTAAATATAAAGATTATTTTAATTTATTATTCCAAGTCAAACCGAAGTTAAATTACGATTAGACCTAACTTAACTAAAGCTGTACTTATAGTTGTCTTAGGACAACTATACCTACAGGTATACCTACAGTAAGTTACAGACATCATACATAGGTAGGTACCGTAAAACAGGGTGGATAGAAATGCAGGGGAATAAAAATGATACTTATTGGGATTTTCACTTAAATACCATATGAATGGTTTCTCACAAAGCATTCATTAAAAAAAGTGAAAATTCCAATCAAAGTTTCGAGTTTATTCATCCATGCATTTCTATCCAACTTGTTTTACCCAGTACCTATGTACAGATACAATCAGAAAAATACTCTTTTCTTAACAAAAGAAAAACAAAAGTTGATACCAAGTTCCATTTCCATTACGGGCTAACTACCAGGAGGCTATAACTCGGTAGCGGTGGAGAAGTATAATTACATAGCTGAAAGCTATCGTTAAATCCCCTCTAGTGCACGCTAATCAACGGCTTAATGGGCGAGGAAATGCGGGCCAGTCCTCTACGAAGCCGAGATGTGATGCTGTGATACCTACCTACTCCTATATCAATAGATAGATAGATTGATAGGTAGATCTACCTAGGTAGAGTAGGTAGGTAGGTAGGTTGGTATGTGAAGGTATGGTTTATTGATTAGTAAGTGACATAGATACCTTGTTTAATTAGTAGGTATGTTTATTTAATATTGATAAACACAAGCTTATTGTTTTAATATTTACTGCCAATGCGAAGGAGCATATTAATTGTATGGTTTTTTTTTTTTTAATACTAGAATCGTGTAGTGTAGTGTATTTCTTTCAAAAATGTTTTATGAATAAGTTAGTATTTTCTAAGCATTTTCATCGAACATTCCAGTTTTTACTCTCATATTGATTGCTTCCCTCCTGCCCTAAAATCCGATTCAATTTCACAGGAACTTTGCAACCCCTACTCACCCTACGGAAACAATGCCCCCACCCTGGTCCCGCACTCGCAGCATCCGCCATTTTTACGACTAGAAAAAGACGGAACTATTCCTACCTGCAGGAGAAAAAAGGATAAAAGATTTGGGGTGCAAAAGGAATTAGACATGAGTTGGGTTGAATGTATAACAAGGACAAAAGCGAAGGGCGATTTATCTCCGCAGTGAAATCTTAAAAACACTCGTTCCTTTGTTTGCCTGAACTGGAAAAAACCTGAGAAAAAATATGAAGTGTTGAATTATTTTATTTTGCAGGTAGATTAAATAGGTATCTACTGTGTCACTGAGTAGAAATGAGATGAGCTAAGGTAGGTTTGTTAATGGTATTTTTGTTAATGGCCTTTTCACGCCACCTGCACGAAAAGTTAACTTAAACTAAAGCACGTCATTATAGCCCGCGAGCGGTACCCGTCAGTTCATTCATTCAGTACAATATCACCGGCGGTGTGCTAGAGGCACAGCTACGGGCGCGCGACCTGCTCCTAAGTCCTACCAGTGGAGGCCGACGCGCGCCGCTTGCGGGGCCACCTCTCTTCATGACTTGAGCACAATTTTCTCGCAGTAGGTGTGAAAAGTAGAGTGTGCTCCTCAGGGATATAGGTGTCTTTGCCTTGGGCTAGCTTAAATCTCCCGCTGTATTCAGAATTTAAACAGTAAACTCGTTAACTCTCGAATCCTTCATTGCTTAGGGGTTCAATATGACGCCCGTGCATAATCCTTGGTGCATAATCTACTGTTTCCTTTGTATGAAACTGTTAGTTTATTTTAAAGTAAGCTAGAAAAGACATTTCTGACATAAGACCTAACCTAACTAATATTCTTATCTAGTAACGGGTGATTTTTTAAGAGGTATAGGATTTGATTTTCAAAAAAAACACAAAAAATTTGAAAAATTTGATGAAATCTTTATTGGAATCGATAGAACGATCAATATAATTTAATGTTTGAAGATGATTTCATGCAAATGCTGGCCGCGGCTCCGGTTTAGATGGCCCATTCGCAAGGCCCAATTTCGGCACACTCTCTCCAACATATCAGGCGGTATATCACGAATAAATGCTTCAATATTGGCTCCTAGTGCGTCAATCGTTGCTGGTTTATCCCTGTAGACATGAGCCTTAACATGGCCCCACAAGAAATAGTCCAAAGGCGATCACACGATCAAGGCGGCCAATTGACGGGCCCAAAACGTGAGATAAACTGTTCACCGAAGGCGGCTCTCAATTGGGCCATTGTTTCGCGTGCCGTGTGGCATGTGGCAACGTCTTCCCGTTATAAGTTATTCAGTCAGATTTATTTATATCCTAAAAATAAATAGATTAACAAAAAGTTCATTACACAAGTTCTAAGGAAGTATAACAGAAAGCTTTTCTGCAAAATTAAACGAAACAGGGTCGCCCAAAAGACAAAATACGAAAATGCTGCTTTTATCTAATATGTACAATTTAAACTCATTGAGTTGTTTTAAATGTACACATACATTTTGATGTTGAGGCAAACTTGATACCCACCTTTTAAGACACAGTAGAAAATCAATCACAAATCGTAAATTTCAATCAAAAATTCAATTTTGTGCACCGCTCCATCAATCTACACCGCTCAATAAAATCCATAATACGAGTAAATCTATAATTTTTCCAGTAACGACGTGAGATTTGAGTCAGCACAGTCCCCTGTGCCAGTCAAGTGAAAACAGCCAGTCGACTTGACACAAAGTTTATTGCCCTCGTTATCGGAACCGTTACTTTTCGTTATTTGATCACATTAGGGGTGCATTCAACCCCCTGCTTGAGGAAACTTGTGAGGTACATATATAAATGTATTAAATTGCAGCTATAGGTAGGTACCTAGATGTTTGGCTACAGCTAGGTGCGTACTAACCTAAGTAATACACGATACAGGAGTAATTCCTAGTGTGGGGTAACGTTTTTTAGGGTTCCGTACCCAAAGACAGAGAGACGGACGGACAGCGGAGGTCCATCCGTCTGTCTGTCACCAGGCTGTACCTCATGAACCGTGACAGTTCAAATTTTCACAGATGATGTACCTATTTCTGTTGCTGCTATAACAATAAATACTGAAAAACAGAATAATTACATTATTTTTTTGCGGTTTTTATAGATAATGGACGGACCCCTTCGTACGCGAGTACGAGTCACACTTGGCCGGTTTTTTTTAATAAAACCAAACCAAACCAAAAAAACAAAAACATCAGCAGTTACCTTTGTTACTATTTTAGTACCTATACAATAAAGAATATTAATATTGACTCAGCTTAAATTTTCTTTAAGTTGGCATTACTTTACGCCAAAGCTAGTGCGACTACCCTATGTAAAACTTTCAGGAAAATATTTCAAGCTTTTCCTACATTCGATAACTAAGTAGGCAGGTAGATTATTATATGTAGGTACATAGTTTAGTGGATAAACTAGAGCTAAATTAGCATTTTATTTAGATAAAACCGTAATTTCCTGTCAATGTTAAACCAGGAACAGAGGCTATGCGGTTGATATGTACCTACAAATTTATTACGTTATTATTAAATAAATACATTGAAACCTGAAAAAATGTGCTGAAGGTAGGTAATTATAACTATACTCGCATAGAATTTGGGTTTATAGTAGACGGTTTTTAACAAGAATCTACCTAAAAATACAATTAAAATAATAGATAACAAAATTCAAATTCACTTGTCTGACATCATTCCAAATATTTTGTAGAGCTCAATAAAACATATTTTAATTTACTTAGGTACCTGCTGCGCACAAATAAAACACAGTGTTATAAAACAGAACCTTTAATGTCCTTGCCAATTTAACTTGATATTAACCAGATATTCCCCTACTCTCCTTCAAAACGCTGAAGTAGTGAAGTACCTACTACCTACTACCCCTAACCAATGAAAGTCGTGAAATCATGCGATAGTCATTTATTCCCGGAATAAGGCACTAAATCGGGAGGGTGGTTCTCAAGACCCCATCGCATTTGCTTGTATTAAAATGCTTAGGCACGTTTTTAATCAATCTCCTAAGATGCAGTCCTCTATTTGTCATGCCGTACGGACGCTACATTCATTCTGACTCATAAATATTTAGTAGGGGGTGCCAAAGACGTTACTATTTATTTAAATAAATGTAAAGTATCGACCAACCTAATTTAAATACTACATTTTATTGTTACCTAAATCATTAAGCTTGAATTATTTAAATTGAGTTTCAAACTCTTTTATGACTTTTCTGTAATAAATGTTGGTAATTTTATCTAATAATAATATACAACGCACATTTGTTTAATTAATGATAGGTATTCGAACAACTCAATCAATATAAACTTTTTTAAAGGAAGTACATAATAAATCGATCATTAGGGGCATACTTTGAGGTTGGATATGTGGAACACAACTAACGACAATACCGTTAAAGTACTTGTTCAAATAATTAATTTATAGGCATGTAGATAATGAATATTGGGTTAAAAACTTTTTTACAAATAAATACAACCGACTTCCAAATAAAAAAAAACACTACAACGTATGAAGGAAGTCGGTGTTAAAATACGAAGAGACAACCAAAAACACCATTGTACTTTTTTGTAAAAAAGTTTTTTATTTTACACTCTTTAGTGGTTTAAACCCACACCCACACAACACCACTGGAAAGTCACAGGAAAGCAAAACACGGAATTTCGTTAACTTGGATGATATATTTTCTATTTCCTCCAGCTATTTTGACTCAAAAACCAAACTTTACCAACCAACCGATTTTGATAAAATTTATATGACACCAATCGGTACGTTTGTATATCCTTTCACATGAAAGAAGAATTTTTCAAATCAGTTCATGTGTTTTTTTTTTTTTCAGTTTCATAAATGACGGAGTTATGAGGTAACAAACAAAAAAACAACCGAATTGAGAACCTCCTCCTTTTTTGAAGTCGGTTCAAAATAGAAACACAAAAATGTAGACGTATCTACTTTTTCTATCTAAGAATATCTAATAATAGAATATAACCTAAGCAATAGGTTATTTTCTTAGTTTATTAAACGTTTTTAAGGTTAAACATAGTTACTTTATTCTTGTTACAACTAGAATGAAAAAATAAAGATTACCAAAACGAAAAAACATACTCGAATATACAATAGGTGGAAATTACAGCTTTTGATTGGTATGGAACACGACCCCCTGAGGCGGAAAAAGTCACGTCACATGGTGATGAATGACCGGAAACTCCAACTGTCCTGAAAAAGAAATAAAATACAAATGTCAATCATCTTAGTTAGATACTGCCTGGCTGTCCACATGATTCAAAACTTCACATACATACACATGCTCCCATCATTATGAATGCAAAAGGGGAACTGCCCCCCACGAAGGCAATGGTAATATGGTCTCAGTAAAGGTACCTCTATTTTAATTAATTAATGTTTAGATTAATTAATCATTAATAACGTGACACGTGCGTTTAATTACTGGAGATTAAGCCGGATAACAAGGTGGCTATTATCTTAACTATGAACTTTGGCTATAAAACTTATGCGGGTTTGTTTACTCTGGCTGTTTGCTTATGTGAGATTTGTTTACATAATGAATGTGCAAGGGGTCAAAGTCTAATTTATTTCCTTTCGAAGATACAGAAACTTCCTGTAAATCACCAAAAGTAACATAAAGTTTTATTTGCTGCCTTATAATTTTGTATTTTCTTTCAGACTAAATTCTACTTTCAAACTAAATTCTACATTTTCCAGTGTTTTTAATTAGAAAAACCATAAGCTATACAACTTTATACAATATCATTTATTGTCGGGTGTTCTCCTGTAAATATCCAAAGGGGTTCGAACATTTTTCTATGGCTAGTGGCATAGTCTCCATCTCCATTATTTTTTTTCAAAATCGCGGTGCACTATGAAACATGTATGTTTGGGTAGAGGACACTTAAACTAACAAAAAGTGGTGCCCTAAAGTGTCACGTTGCCGATTTGGAGGTCACCATGTATATAATAAAGTCTTGATTAACCTTTTTTAAGGTTAATACCTAAAGTGGCGATTAATTTGTTTTTTATCGTCGTCGACCCATGGTGTGTGGACAGGTTGTTTAAATATATTGAGTGTGCGAAAACCATTTATTTAAAAATGGTTTTCGCACACCCTCAATATTTTTCCAAGGATCCGTTTGCGAAATATTAAGCTTTAATGTTAGAGTCCATTGCCCCCCCCCCCCTCTGCTAGCTAAACGGTTGTTTATGGAGATGAGAAAAAAATCATGATAGTAGCATATCTAACGAATTTAAAAGCAAAATTATCACACCTAAGTAGTCTTTACAAGTTAACGAGTAATAGTCAACCAACCCATAAAATGTACCTACTTGTAAAAGGGAAATCTCGTACAAATGCCATTGAACATTAGTTAGATGGCAATTGTGACGTGCAACTACGGAACCCTACACTGCGAGTGGCCCGACATGCACTTTGCTGGTTTGTAATTATTGTCCTTGTTTTGACTTGGCGACTTTACCTCCAAATATCTCGGTTACGTGACACTTTAATGCACCATGCTTGCTAATATTTTTTCTTTGTTTATGTGTCCTCTACCCATTTATAATACCGGTTTTAATTTGCATCGTGATATTGAAACAATATGAAAATGGCGACAGGGGGGAGAAATTATTAACTAATTTAATGACCTAAAAAATCGGTGGGTAGGTACAAAAGCAATCCATTAACTATAAATAAATAAAGATTATGATAAAACTCTAAATATTTTATACAGTGAAGTATTACATTATTTCACTTTATAAAATACCTATACATCGGTCATACTATACACCGATAAAGAATACATTACGCCGACGGCAAACTCTCTTTTTAATCATGACTTTAGTTTAACGACAACAGTTAATAGAGAAGATTACTGAGCTTTAGGTATCACATTCAGATCTATATAAACATACGTTAACATGACATAATCATAAAAATAAACACAGGCTATTAACTAAGTACATTTCAATTTAATGTTGTACAATCTAAGCGAATGATTAGTTTGTTATTTAAAACTTAATTAACTATATGTCAAATAAACCGGTGACTTCTAAGGCGAAAGCGACCACAGATCTAATTTTATAAGTAAAAGTGCTTTAAGATTAAGTTGGAGTTGCCGCAGCGGAGGAAGAAATGACTGGCCGGTTTGCAGGCCGCAAGGAAAACGTTTTATTTTTTCACTTTTGCGCGTGTAAATGCGCCTATTCTTTATTTTTACGAGCCGTCGGCTTCTAAGTGTAGAACGTATAGGCTAGTTAGTATGTGAGTATGGTAAGTGTGGAGGTAATGTAATGGCTGTCGGGCCACAGGCAGCCGCCCTTTAACGGCGTCGTAATTGCGAACTGAAATTAAGTGTTATTTTTATGGTGATTTCTCTACTACTACTAAGTTGCTTTAAGTAGGCGTAAAGCGTTTTATTAATTGAAATAATCGTTGCATAATAAATTTTGATGTCTGTGGATAGATAGTAGTATTTCATTTTTGTTTGTGGTAATCGTTTGAAATGGAAAGTTGGTAAAGAGGAGGAAAATCGATGCAATTAACTTTTTGTGATGCGGATAGCTTAATGCTTATATTTTCTTGCTTTTCAGCACAATAACAGTTCATGCATATTGTTTTTATTATTGAACAATCCATTGCAAATGCTTTTATTAATAAAGCCAAGAACACAACGTCAAAAAACGTCAGAGCTAGTCGGCAAAAAGCAAAACAGCTCGTATTTTACGCGTGTAGATACGTACCTGACCTCATGGAAGGGGTTAGCGGATATTTATGACTTCTATACAAGTTGTGTCGGCGCGGTGCATGTGCGAACTTAGCCCGGGCCCATAAACCAGTCCGGCAATAAATTACTCGCAACTTTGTACGGTATGCACCGAGCCCTACCGCCCATACATAAGTGCACTGAAAAATAAATTTTATTAGCTCAGATACACAAGATTTGTAAGATGAGAATTTCATATTAATTCGGTCTCGTATTATACATGGAAACCCTTTTAAATCGAAGAGTAGTAGACGATTTTTTTCGTGGCAATTATAATGATGAATTGCGCTACATACTTAATTTTCAATCTGACGCCAAATAAGGACCTAAGGACTGGCATCAGTAATTTCCAGTTATCCATTTAGCATTAATGGATTCTTTGCTTAAGTTTTTTTTTTGTGATGGTACGATGACATGATGCTTCAATCTTGGTAAAGTTATTCAGATAGCAAAACTTTAAGCGTATTGAACGCGCTATGTTTCATTTTCGTGGAGGCTTTATTAAAGCTCTAGAATTTATTCTAAAACAACAAAGAACGTCTTTTCAAATCGACATCCACCTAAACACTTTACAAGTATCCAAATCTTCATTAGTAACGCAGCACAGAGGTGTGACAACACATGTTCTATCAAACGACTCCTACACGACTTATTGTTAATTCTTACGTGATATTATTACGGGCCGACGATCAATTAAACCTTTGCTGCTAATCGGTCGCACTGTTGCGTTAATTCTACTAATTTTATGAGCTTTTATTAGAGCCTTGTCGGAAGCGCGTGGGCACGTGGATTGGTGGTACCTACCTATTCGAGGTGCATGAGACAAAACATCACAGATTGGTCTAGGTATGCTTTTTTGTAATGCTCCTTGCATTAGAAAAAACCTCTGGCATTGAGGTTGAGTATCCAGGTATTAGTTTCGTATAAACGAAACTAATACCTGGATACTTTAACACCTAAAAATCCAAGGTGGCAAAAAGTGGGTTCGTAATTTACATGAAGTTTTTATGCAAATAGTACCATACCTAACTTCTTAAAATACATATCTTCATACCTACACAGATATTCTTTTAAATAATAGGCACTTAAATTGAAATCAGAACAAAGGAACCAACATCGCCCAAACGTCTCCAAGAAATAAAGCTGAAACTTTATCTATCTTGACAGCGGTACCGGAACACGGCCTACAATTCCATTCCACATCAAAGAAGAACATTATCCTTTCTTCCATTCGTCCATAAAACCTTATCTCAGAGAAAGCAAGGCGGGCAAGCGACGCGCAATCTACATAGAGCTGATAATGGCAAGACCACTCGGCTAAGACCCCTCAGCCTTCCTCAAATACTAACATTATTTGGGACGATAATGAAAACGGGAGGTCTAATTTTCCTGGTCGCGATATAAGTAATCTTGGAGGAGCGCAATGGGCGGTTTACGATCGCGGGCGGAGAAGGCTTTTATATTTATTAAGTAAGTTGGGCTTTCGGCTGTATTAATCCACCTTTATGGAGGGGCGTCGAGGCGCCTGCTGACGATGGAAGCAGAAGCGGGTATAATACCTATAGTTATATTCATATCGAAACCGCAACGCAAATGGCCAGTTTCTGAATTTGATGTTGACCGCTAGGTATTTTAGCCTGAAACCCTGTAAAAGTTTTGCATTAAAGTACCTACGTAAATTCTCAATTATAAATCCTGCCATTTATCTCTGTTTCAGTTTCAAAAATAGTCTATGAAAAAAATAAGAAGCTCCTACTACTTGCTTTTTTGTTTCTACATTATTTTAACCTTACATTTTCGTTCTTAATTTTTAACCCAACCTAAAAGATATTTTTCTTCCTTTAATCAAGCACGCTCTGTAGGTGGCACAATCAGCAAAAACAAAAAAAAACCCCAAGGCAAGATCTATAAACTATAATTGTGTTCGGTCGATGCACTGCACTTGATGTAGGCAGCCGGTACTAACGACCACTAAAACGCTGTTTTGATGGTGTCAGATGTCTCCTGCTGGTCATATTCTAAGTCTAATCGTAAGCATGGTTGCGGTAATATAATCCGCAATTCCATTAGTAGATAACTGGAGAGGAGAGGCCAACTTGTTTTTACGGCTGGCCCTGCCACACAGGTCGAAACAACTACTGTAACCTATTGGTAATAAAAGTGCCTTGGAATTTCACGGTGAGAATGGGATGTTCTTCAGAGAATTGTAAAGTTATAAATGAAAGCTTAAGGAAAGTTTTTTCAGCTTAAGAACAGGAATCGAGTATCTAATTAAGTACTTTTCTAGTTATATTTTCAAGCTTCGTAACGCTAATCGCGTAATTAATTGAACTGACAAGCAGTCTGCTATCCCGCTAACAACAAAAGGTGAAAAATATAATCAAAAATGTTATAATATAAATTATGAAACTTAACTAAAGACAAGAAACAAACACCGGCTTCCAAAAGCCAAGTTGTCTTTCGACCTGTATCACACTTTGACAGATTTCCTGAAAAAACAGTGTCAGGCTTTTTGGTACCTTTGTGGGCATCTAATGATCCGCATTATGGCTGTCAACCGGAAAAGTGCTCAAAAGTCTGGCAACTGAATACCACTGCTGATTCTATAGGTACTCCTAAAAACGCTATAATCAAACTGCCACGTAGCATTACGTAGACACAAAAAAAAAAGAAATTTTATTAACTACCTACACAATCAAAATTCTTTGTTCCAAATTGCCTAATTAGTGCAAACGAAAACGTTATTCAAAAGTCGGAATGTGTGAACAAAAGTTTTATTAAAAATCGCAGCTTTATGGACAAGTAGGTACTTGGGTAGGTAGGTAGGTGCGTCGTACCGTACGTGAATGTTATCATATTTTTACGGGGTACGTGAAAACGCGCGCTTTTATTACGGGGAGTTTTATTACGTTTTCTAGATTAGGAGCGAGCCAGGCTCGGGGCTCGGGGAGGTCACTCGAATGGAAATAGGAAATTCCTGAGATCGGTCAGCGAGTGCTGGTGTTGGCTGGCCATGCGGGAATAATGCGGCAACGGTCCAATTTCGTCACGATCGCTGTTCTGGGTTTGGAATATTTAGTGCTACGAGTGATTTAATATTAATTTGGGTCTGGTAGGTGAATTCATTCAAACTAGGAAGTATTTTTCATTAAAATAAAAATATGTACTACATACTCTATATGCCAAAATTCGGGGCGGACCAAAGAAAAACAATCTGCGCTATGACGCGTGAAGGAATCGGCTCGTATTTATGGGGGGAAGTTATTGTTTGAAACGTCTAAGTCGTAATTCCGGGACATAAAGCAGCCAGGCTTCACTTTGGACCTCCCCCCTATTTCTCCCCATTTTCCGCCTCCCCTACCGAGCGGGATGCTGTTTTTCCCGGGCGAAATGGCCCGTTTGAAATTGTTGTTTTATGGAAGTTTTTAGTAGTTGACTTTGCCCGGGAGAAAATATATAGAACGGCAATCTTTATGTCTAGCTATGCATATTTGTAGATTTATGGATGTTATGACTATGCAAGTCAATTAGTATAGATAGGTAAGGCGTGTCAGAGGAAAACCGGCTACACAGATTTTTTATCCTTGTAGGTAGATATTACAAGCAGTTCGTAGCGGTTCATACTAATGCCGATGTAGTATCCTTTTCAGATTATGTAGGTTAGTCCCTTCAAACCGACCAAGACGTGAATTCATTATCTGAATTACAAATGTTTATAATTTTACAGCAGAATTTGAAAAACCAAAACGATAATTTCTTTCAAATACTTGTGCCATCCCGCAATACCAGCTACTTACCTTTTTTTTTTTGATCTCGGGGGGAAATCCTCATGGAAATCCTCCACCCTGGGGCGGGTGGAGGGGTCTGTCAGACTCTTACTGACTAAAACCACCCCGGTGTTCCATCTCCCACCTACGCCGGGGATCGCGGGAACGTAAGCGACTTCCGCAATCCCCGGCTGGTGCCGGCCCGCCACTGCGGGCCACCTCGCGTCGGCGAGGGGAGTGAGGTGTTTAACTCCCCTCGCTACGTCAAAGAGGGGCGCACGGGAACACCACGCGCCGCCACCTCGGGTCCGGATGAGTGGGGGGCGACGGACATCCCCAAGTCCGCCGCCCCTGGACCCAGTTAGGGGGGCCGGAAGAGGGCAGCGTATGCCCTCCTCCGACGCCCGATGCGCCTGCTGCGGGCAGGGAGAGCGGTTGTGATCTCCCTCTCCCTTTCCGCAGCCTCCTTCTGCGCGATAACTGTCTCGCAGAAGGAGACCACCGCGTCCCAGGACTCCTCACCGCCGACCATAGCATGGACTACGGCCGGCAGCGAGAGGTCACCGCCTACAACAGAGATGAGGGCACGGCGCGGCTCCTCCCAAGCTGCACACTCTGCAAGCGTATGCCGTGCCGTGTCCTCCCGACAGTCGACGCAGTGGTGGCATCGAGCGTCCGGCTCCCTGCCTATGCGACACAAGAACCTCCCGAAGCAGCCATGCCCCGAGAGGACCTGCGTCGCACGAAACGTCAGAGAGCCGTGCCTTCTCCCGAGCCACAGGTCGAGCACTGGCCGGATGGCCTCGATGGTGATGAGGCCGGCGGAAGGGCTCGAAAGCCTGTCCCGCCATTCCGCCACCAGGACCTCGCGCAGCTGCGACCGACGCAGCTCCAAGTGTTGCTGCGTCAGTCTTTCGCCGCGCGCCCGCGCGCCCTCGCGCCACCTATGCAGTGACGCGAGCACTTTCGCCTCCAGGTCCCACGGCGGAGATCCGGCCAGTGCGCAAGCCGCCTCGTAGGAGATCGTGCGATATCCCCTGATGACTCTGACGGCCATCACCCTCTGCGGCCTCCGCAGAACAGTGATGGTGCTGGCCGTCAGGTCAGCCGCCCAGATCGGGGCCCCATACAGGGCCATCGATCGCACGATCCCCACGTACAACCGCCTACAGGCGGTGCTCGGGTCCCCCAAATTGGGAAGCAGCGTTGACAGCGCCCCCGCCGCGCCCAACAACTTGGGCGCCAGCCGCCGGAAGTGGGGGCCGAAATCCCACCGGCTGTCGAGCACCAATCCCAGGTACTTCATGGTGGACTCGACAGCGATACGGCCCCCCACCAGCTACTTACCTGATCCAAGCTGTCTCTACGCTAAAAACGTAGTAAAAAGTAAACTACAAAAAAATAACAACTGAATGTATCGACCAAAGATATCTTCAAGAAATATTGAACCCACGAACCGATAAAAACTCAAAATAACGACCTGTCACAAATAATATACAATAAAATTATCTCCACCATTTTTAAAGTTGGAACGCGCGGCTGTAGCTCGCTCGCGATTGGTCGGCTCTTGACAGCTGGGTGAAATACGCCGACGTGCCTGCCCCGGCGCAGCGGGTGACAACATGGTGCCACTAAAGTCCCCTAATGAAATTAAATTCCGTACGTTTTAGATTTGCTCGTAAATAATCCGAGTATCTAATCCACTGATTAATGAACACCAAGGAATTTTCTTGGAGGTTTTAATCTTGTTGAGTAGTCTTTTAAATCGATTAGCCGTAGTTGGGTACGGGCACTATAATGTTTAAAGCTCAGGACTTATCCGTATATATTACGACAGTTAGCTTTTATGTATTACTTATTCCTTATTAATATTTAAACAAGATTCCAGAACTAACACCCACATTTACAAAATATAACCTACAAACAGAGATACGTTTGTACGCCACAAACAACAACGGTAGACAACGACAAAGCATAACATCAATAAATCGAGCAGACGATCACTAGACACTTTTATGACACCAGATACAGCGTACAAATCACGACAGTATATTTATTAGACAACCCTATCGTTCCAGCACTCACGCAACGTACCTACCTTAAGACCCTTATGTCATAGATAGTAGACATCTTAGCACTTTAAAAGCATTTTAGATAAAACGGCGTGTTGGATAGGCCTGTGGATTTAGTTACAACAAAATTACAAGTTTACGACTAACATTATCGTCGTGTACACCACCACTCATGTCACTTTAGGGTTGGTGATATTGAAAATTAGATTTTCAGCAAGTATTTATTTGGAAAAATGTTGAAATTTTATGTTGAAAATTTTGAAAATACTTTTACATTGAAAGGAAAACTCTAAACGAAAATATCTACACATCATCTCATAAACTACTATAGTTTGTGGGATGATGTGTAGATATTTTCGTTTTGAGTTTTCCTTACTAAGTGTGTTTTTAAGAAAATTATACAACGTGTAACAGAATTAACGCAATACCTTAAAAGGGGTCATTGTACTCATAATTATGAACAACTTTTACCATGGGATAACGAAATAATACCGAAAATGCGAAAAAAAAATTGTGCAGTACATTTTGTCGATGTATGTGCGCAGAAATGTATGTTAATCAATTTTGTTACGCGATTTCAGTGTTGGTCCCATAGTTAAAGTTGTTCATAATTATGAGTTTATTCTGTTAGAAGTTGTATATTGCAGGAGCGATTTAATTGTCCACCTAAATATGGTTCCAAGGGAAAACTGGAATGCAATCCGATGAATGAGCTGTCAGATTTTTAGTCTCAACTTTCTCTTAGGGTTTGGGTAAAAATTATGACAGAAAAAACAGAGTTTAGGTAGCATACAACTCAATCCGATCAGAAAATGTCAAAGGTAACTCCGGTCCCTGCCAGCCCTAAGCTCATGGGGCACTAAAGAACTGGTTTAGTGTTCTCCTGATGATTTACTGGGTGCATTCCTGGAGTGCCATCGTCCTGAGTCCGGGTATATGGCCGGTGTAAATGTACCAGATTAGCGCTCGCCCATCCACTATTGCTACTTAGTCGTTCTGTATTGTGTTGATGGTTGATGAGTAATCCCCGGTTTCAGAAATAAGGACGATTAGAATTTTAAGATTCTAAAGTTTGAGATATTTTCATGTTAAAGTAGAGTTTGAAAAGTTCTCAATTTCGAAAACAGAATTTAGCAACCAGAGGATTTTTTTCTATTGGTGGCTACAGATTTTCTTGAAAATAGGTGGTAGGTATTAGGAAAAATAAGGGTTTTCCTCTTCAAGTTATTATGTTATTTTCGTGCAGGTAAAGGCATGTCTCTCCCACCTGTTTCTACTCTTAATACGATACGATTAAACTACTAAATAAGCAAATATTTATAAACAGTTAAACATAAAGTGCTCCAATAACGTTCTGCAAAGTTTTGGCCCACCCATGTTTGAAAATAATAAAAAGCGAGCCATATCACGTGGAGTGTAAGGCATAAATTAGAGATGAAAACGATACGTTCCCCGGGCTATCATAAAATACGAGTAATTTTAATAACAAAGACTAAAACAAAATACATTAACGACTGCCTACAGTTGGTCTCATGATGCGACGCTACAGATTAAGGCAGTGATCGTAATGTGAGTGGGTAATTTATGAAGCAACCGCATTAATTTACGCAGGGGTTCCTACGTGAGCAACCTGCCTTAGGTGCCTCCACGGGTATTCTATTTCCTTCAAACCAGTTTGCTTCGTACTACCTCGAACCATACATACAAAGAACCAATTTGCATAAGTAGGTAACGTTTGCCTATTTTATACGCACCAACATCTCGGTCAATTCAGTCCGTTGGATATATATTTTCTCAGCTTCATCGATTTCGTATATGGCAGGTGCACAAATAATATTATTAATAGCGAACACCTTTCCATAAAGCATTCGTATCTCAATCTTCGCGTCGTATCTGTCTTCATAAAACCTTATTTCAGCATGATTTCAATATTTTTCTTGCGACACATGCGTCCCGATTCCGCGGAACGGCATAGAGTTTACGATCCAATATTTTTATGCAAAGTGCGTCGCCAAATGTGCCACGTCGGTGCCGAAAAAATACACAGCCACGTCCTTTCGCACGTAAAAAAGGATGCGACAAAATAAATATACACGGAGCCACCCTTTTTGTCCATTAAACCAGCGAAGGTTTTTTTTCTGCTGCCTCCATAAAATGTGCCCCAATAAATATGTAAATCTACCGAGAAAAAACGCTGCCGAGAGCCGAAGCCGCCCGGTTTTGTGAGTTTCACTTTCGTCCGTTCAAGTTAATTGGTACAATTGCATTGAAAAAGCTCGAACGTCTCGAATGCCAACGACCTTTGTCACGACTGATCGTCTTTTATTTGCTCCACAATCTGACATCTGAAATGCAAATTACGGTTTTGTTGCAAGCCATTCGTTGTTTATGTGTTCGCGGCACGTAGTCGCTATGGTGGCCCTACGTATCTAGTTCCTCAGCGATAAAATCCCCGTTTATCTTCCCAAGCATTTCCTCTAACACCCCTTTCGAAACTAAGCCGTTAGCTAATACTTGAGTGACACATAAAGGCGACATTAACATCAAAATAAAGATAAAATTTTCTCGCCTACTCACACGTGCCTATAGTTAATAGGTGCTTGTATAAACGACGTAGTGAACCTTAAGTGTACTTATCGCTAGGTAAACTTATGCACCTACAATTAATTAACTTAGAACTGTTAGCCTGATACCGTAGGGCTAAGAAATGCACAAGTTTAAACACCATAATGTATAACTTTAAACACCTATGAAGGTAAACGTTTGATTTATCGCCAGATGTGATGTATGAAAACCGGGCGTTGGTCACTTAAAGTATCTACCATAACGAACTTTTAGATGTTTTCTGGAAAACATATTCCAACAAGATTGTACACCTGCACTAGAACACCTTCTTAGAACAAGCTTTACAAATAAATGATGACGTAGTGAAGGAAGCCGAGTACGCTAGAGGAGCTGCATCGATCGGCCCGGGTCTCCCTCGAGGGGTCCGCGTCCGCTATCTGCCTCCTATACTAAAAGATACATGACGGTTCCACCGGCTTATTTTGTTAGATTTTGAAAAATTAAAACTTAATATTGTTGAAGAGAAATTAAGGTAACTACAGACAACAATGGATCTGATACAAATCTAATTAGGTATGTCTGATTTTTTGTCCTTGATAAGTCATTCGGAAAATAAAAGTACCTAAGCAAAAATGTATCAGCTTATTTACCTTAACGTGGTGTTTTCAGTTGCTTGTTTTTCCGCAAAAGATTTACAGTTCACGAAGACCAAAGGAAAAAAGGCAGATCGTAAAGATAATACCTGCTTAGTCATTATTTACGACTCCGTATTCTTACATTACGCCAAAAAGCATTTTAAAAACCGCAAACGACCGATACGAGAAACATCGGAACGATACATTTTTCGTTAATGAATGGTATTGATCGGGCTCGGGGCTATAAGCGTATAATTTACGACAACATTCTCGGGTTCGCTTCGCGTGCTGCTACGAAGGTGTGTTATTTATACCCCCTTTTTTATTTATGCCCCCTTTTTTCGCAGCTCGTAACGGCGGGCAATAAAGGGGACGTAATTTTAATTTCATGATTGGAAAGCTCGATTGGTCGGTTATGTGGCTTAATGAGTTTATGGCAGCAATGAGTGGACTATAACGGTCGACGGATTGAACGATTTCGGGTTTAAGGTCATTGGTAATGGTGATTGTGGGCTATGTTTAGGATTGAATGTTACGTCACATCGTTTGCGCGGTGATTGTTGATGTAACTTTTAGGGTAGGTTCTACTACACTTGTTTTAAACTTTAAGCTCATGGCTACTTACGAGGTTTACAGCTTTCTGGCTTCAACACTAGCTACCTGGCTGGTTTAAGGATGGAAAATGGTTCAGAGTACCATGTACCTACCTACATATTTTAGGCACTATCTATTTCCCAGCCAAATTGGTACTTTAATTATTTTAACACAAAATTTTGTCCTTCATCATTTGCCTTTGCTTACCAAGTTTTGTTTTATTTTGTATTTCAGTTCGCAGGTCCCAAAGTTCTCAAAAGTCAAAAGTCAAAGCATTTATTTCAAATAAACCATTATCAGGTACTTTTGAATTGTCAAAGTCAGTCCGTCAAAAACATGAAGCTATTTGCATCTGTGTTTCTAATAAGCTGCAACTTGAAAGCCAACATAATGAATTTAAAGGTTATTGTCTACCCTATTTATTACATAAAGAAATGTAAAGTGACAAGCTTTAATCATGGTCAAAGCAATCTACATTTTTATAAAAAGGCGTTTCAAACCAAACACATGTCGGTGGTTGGCTGAACTTTGAGTTCATTAATTTTTTCACCGCAGTACTTCACTAGATTAAGCGTGTCTTCATAAATAAAAGCCACTTGACCGGTGGTGTGCCTGTAAAGCTGCAGTCACACGAAGCGAGTTTTTCGGCTGAGTGAACTGCCTTCAATTTAAAATCCGCTGTCTGCTGTAACTTACAAATTCACGTGTTACGAACGAATCCTAGATACTTCTAAGATTCGTTCGTTACACGCGAATTTGTACGCTTGGGTAGTGCTTTGAGCATGGAAATGCCGCCTATCAAACCTTGCTGCGTATGGCGCACTTGCTTACTACAGGTGCTTTCGTTTTAGGATGAGTAAAGCAGCCATTCCTCTTTCTCTTATATCTCTTTGCAGGAACTCGAACAATAAATGTATTACTTTCTGCCGTGGCTTACGATAAATATTGATTCACGACACCTTGTTTTTATTTCAGTTTTCTAATTAAGAATGTCAATGAATGCGGGCGTGACTGCTCTTGCCAAGCTAAACTAATACGCAAAAGCCGTACTAGCAGAGAGCGCTTTGCTCGCGCGTTTCTCTCATTGCAAGTTTTTGCTTCATGTGAACGAAGCTTAATCGCTCGCGTCGGACCCTGGCATTCCCACACCGTATTGGAAAAGATAAATCTTCGCCTCACCCCGCCTTTGGGTCCGATCCATTAAGATGAGCGCCTTTGTATCCTACGCCGGTATATAAATGTCTATTCGGTATTTTGCTGGAAAACTAATCAGCTACCTAACCGAATCGAAACATTTAAAAAATCTGACCTAACATTTTTTGTAGTCAAGCATGATGAACATACAATAAAAGAAGATGCATCTACGAAAATAGCCCAAAAAGTGCAAATTGTTATTCTTTTAATTAGTAAAGTGTTTTATTAACTGCTGGTATAATAAATGAACCAATAGAAACAAGCACTAATGTTCAAGAAACCAAATTGAATTTTATTTTATAGTTGCTCAACCGTGTATAATACAGCTACCTACAACTAACACACTATTAAGTGTACAAAGTAAACTTCTTACTCATAATACATACCCTTAAACTCACACTTTTATTAATAAAATGTGATAATAAAATATGAACAGAAAAACCATTTTGAAGCGAAGCAAAAAGGCAGAAACATACTTGATTTATATGAAGTCTTTTGAGCAAGAATTATGCGCACACTTATATTTTTTATCCCCTTTATTATGTGCAACTTTGTTACTTACATACTTTGGGAGTCACTTAACAAAAATATGGCGTATTAAATCGCATAAAGAAAACAGTGTTTCCAGAAAATAGTTGGGGATAAAAGGAAAGTTGTAAGGACGTCGTAACTTGAGACATAAAGCTTTTGAATGGAAAGAATCTATCGCGAGTGAATTGTTAATAAAGATATAGAGCAAGCGAAGTATTAAGGGACATTACCAGGGGCATTAGTGAAGTTTTACGAGCCGAATGATGGCCGATGTGATGAATGCACCCGGAGATTCTACTGACGTGTTATTTTGTTGCAATTTATCAAAATTATGGCATCGTTCCAGCTATTGTGGGAAAAAACTGTCAACAAATGACATGACAATATAATTATTTCAACACTGATGTTGTTTTAACTCCAAAATCAATCATCTAAGAAAAATAGGCATACGAGAGTACCTTCGTAAAGCCACTTAAGGTATTCCGGTATCTACATAGGTCATAACTCTTATATAGAAATGCAATAACCACTTAAATAATCTATTCATACCGGTATGATATACTATGTCCCTATATAGGTACTCGTTTAAATGCTTGCAAAATTGCGTATGTATCTTTGGTACTAACATAATAATTTAATATTAAGTATTTACTGCGCTGAAAAATTGATTGAACTTACCTGAATGATGTAAACATAGGTAGATACAAAGTTACCTATGTGATATTAATAGCAGAGTCATAAATCGATTAATAATAAGCTAATTCCTAATACGGGTAATCAACTTCATCATAAAATTACCACTGGCCTTCATAATAATCAAACTTAATTAACTTTTATTGCTTACACACCTTAGTACCTTATACCTACATGATTAGGTAAATAGGTACCTACCTGTTTATCTATGACGGATCATAGGTTTCATAGAACTGATAACGTATATATTATCTATTAGTTCCTACTTTTGCACAACCAGATTAGATACTAAATGATATAAAAAAATTGCAACTTGTGGTTTCTTACTACAGAAGTTAGGTAGGTATATCCAATATTAAATAGGTAGGTATTCTACATAATATAACGTACATTTAAAAATGATTCCACGGTACCTATCTCAAGCTGGCCCATAAATGTCTCGGTCAGGATAATATTTTACGACGGCTTATGCATCGAAGCGAGAGGCGGGCTGGCTCTTATCTCACACCAAACCTCCACATGTGCAATGACAGGCCAAATTTATCGACTTAAAAATATCCACCCAGATTAAAATGAGATACGTCGACGAAAATCCGACCCTACCCGGTACCACTTGATAAAATATTATTTTTAGTATACAGTCTCGTATAAAAACTACCATTTTAGGAGTTTTTGTAAATTATGTGTATTAGATTTTCATCGGAGAACGACATTTGGTTTCCTTTACGTTTTTATATGGGGACATTTATAGCCATTGGAATACTTAAGATTAAGTAAAATGGAATAGAAAATATGTTACATTAACATTGATAGATATTTTAAGGCACATAGAAGAATAATTGTGTCCGTGTTACAAAATCAGACGAGTGGAAATGTTTTTTAAGTTATTTATCTAGTAGAAAACTGGTCTACAGCGCACTTGATGGATGGACGACGGATACCTTGGCCTAAAAGACACCTGCTATTCCAGCTGTTTTTCTGGAGCATTACAGAAAAATCAGGTAGAAACTAGTTTTCACATCTGCCGCTCTAATTCATAGTAGTTAGATTTGGGAATTTCAAACACTAATTCCATTTCGGATACAGATTTGTGTAGAAAAGAAGATGCGGATATTGCCCCGTAGTGAGAAAATAAGCTAGTTACATTAGACTTTGTACACCAAGACCTAGAGACCTAGAGGTTTAATGCAGCCGTTATAAAGTCTAGTTATACCAAACTTCCTACTTATTTGTGTAAAATGGTTAAAATAACGCTAGTCTAGTTCAACGCATGCCTACTTGTATATTTTATTATAATTAAAGCCTTCCGAATGAACTTCGCATCGTTAGACAACACAGAGGTCTCTATTTCTCTAAAATTAGTGTGAAAACTGACACTGGCTACGAACCACGAATTCACGGGTAAACTGGAAACTCTATGTTAATTAAATATTGTGTAATACATAATAATATACAGTTAGGTAAATTCCACAAGGCTTCGGTGCGCGGTGAAGCGGATGTAGGTACCCACTTAAGGTAGGACCAATATCAACGTGTATTTGAGCTGTCAATGAAATGTTGGTTGGATTTGTTTTCTAAATAGAGTTTATGAAGTTAACACAATCGTATGTTTTGGATGTCACAAGGGAGTCGCTTCATCTAAACACAATATTAAAATGAGGTTAAATTGTTTGTCTGTATCAGAATATTAAAAACGCGTAGGTAACGCGTTTTTAATATTGTGACGCGGATATCCTTGGCTCCAGGTCTCTGGCAGACGGTAGCCCTTTGGAAGCGTCTGGCGAAAAGTAAAAGAGAATTTGAAATAGGAATATAAAATATGTTTTGTTTTCTTTTGGCATTCCGGTACCATCGTGCATTGAAGGCAGACGCTAAATATATTTTAAAGTTTAAATCTCAAATATAGTTTTATTTTATAATAATATCATAAGTAGCACTAGCGTGGGTCCGCTGGTGCCACAATATACTCTGCAACATCCTACGAAAAATCTTTGGCTGATGAAAAGTACACCATCGCTAAGACTATTCCGGAAATCATACAATGACAGTGAGGGAGTGAAACCACGGGAAAAAACTAGCTGTTGAAGTTTTACATTTATAAGTCATTCTAAACACCCTGTGGTAAATAAACGAAGTTAACATCTATAAAAATGGCAGCTTGGATAACCATTAGATATATCGGTAGACACAGTTCTTTGTAATCTTTCTAATCAGGACTGTCTATTTATAAAACCTAAGCACTACTAGTTTTCTTGAAGGTAATTAGGAAATGCTATTTTCTTCATGTGATAAGATGTTTGTAGAGAACAGGTTTAGTAGGACAATACTTTTTTGTTGAAATCTGCAGTGTAGTATTTGTGTTGTAGTTGGGAAATCATAGGTAAAGTTTTTTTTTTACACTTAGGTATTCGAAAACTGACTCTTACACCCACCGCTTTTTAGTCCCGCAACGTGAATTTCATACTCGTGTGGAAAAGCGTGACGCTCAGTACTACAACTACAATTTATTTATATTAGGTTGGTCGGCGAGCAGCCTTCATTGCAAGGCTTCAAAATTGATTTGTACCAAGCTTATAAAATTGTAAACATGAATTTTTTCGAGTTGAAAAACGTCGTTTGATATATTTGTGCATTTTTTATTGTAGTCAAGGTGGAATAGGCGCCGGAGCCGAAGCCGAGGCCGTAGTGGACCAGACAGCAGTGACAAAGTTTACCCACTTGCTTCAAAATATGTTAGTATTATTTCACAGACACATTTTTCTCGGTTAATAATCCTAAATAATATTATAAATGCGAAAGTGAGGTTGTTTGTTTATTTATTACGCTTTCACGCCTAAATCGCTAAACTGATATTGATGAATTTTGGCCCAACGATAAATCAAATCTTGGAGACGCGAAAATCTATATGTATTAATAGAAGCGAAGTCGACTTCGAAGAAACTTTCAATAAAGTTGAAATCACTGGGTGCCTGGCAGCCAATAATCGAGAGAAAATTCTTCTAGGTTTGTGTCGAAGTACTAATATTGTTTAATGTTTATATTACTAAGATCAATCCTACAATAAATCATAGCTAGAGATACCTACGTGAACCACAGAGTCACTCGTAGTAATAAGAGCTCATAACTGAATTATATTCCACCAAGCATTTATAGACGTTATTTTATTATCATTGAACCTTTAAATTAATTAACTAGCGGCCATATAACAATTATATGACAGATTGTTCTTAGTCGATATTTATTATCCTAGTAGGTAGGGTAAACTCGTTAGAGATGGCCATACGGGAGAGATGGCCAATCGAATTATTTTTGGCATGCATAGCTAGATGGCGCTACAATGCAGTCAGTACACCGCAAGCCACGCCCGGGAACAGAGTGCGACGACGCTGCTGCGCGTATTTATGATAAAAAGTAAGTAAATAAACTTTTATTTTACAGGGTATTGCAAAAATTGTATAGTGTAGTCATATATTATCATGTAGTACTACTTTTTACTGCATTTTTTAAATGTTTGCTTAGTTTATTATGTTTATCAAATGTTAACGTCTATTCTAACCTCAAAATGGCGCCTGTTAATGTTTAACTAAATCAAAAATTTGATATGGCCATCTCACCCGCACAAAAAGGAGAGATGGCCACATAAATTCAGGTTGAGATAGCCATATTATTTTTTATTATTTGAAGTGATATTAATGCGTTTTATGTTTTTTACAGATGCCAAATAAGTATCAAAGAAAAGCCATAGCCACTCGTGGTTGTTGGAGTGAAGATTCACTAAAAGCTGCTATAAATTCCATAAAAAATGGAGAAATGTCGGTGTATAGAGCAGCAGTTATCTACGGCATACCTCGTAAAACATTTGGGTCATTATTGAATAAAGCATGGGGCAAGGCAGCTACTGCCGAAAACGCCATTTCTGGATTTAGAGCATGTGGAGTGTTCCCATTTAATCCAACAGCAATACCTGATTATGCATTTATCAATGACCGACCCCCAGATGGAGTGACTAACATTCATTCAAGTTTACCTGTTTCTACAAGTGTAACGTCCATCACTCCACCAAATTTCAGAGAAACAGGTGAAAATGAACCATTAGCAATACCAGGAACATCTGCTGATCAATGGACGCCTTCTCGAATTTTAAAAGACATATCCCCTATTCCTCAAAAAATAATGGAAGTTCGTAAACGTAGCAAACAGGTTGGCAAACTTTTGACATCAGAGGAGCATATAGCATTAAGAAAGGATAAAGAAAACGAAAAGACATTGAAAGAGCATAGGCGTAAAGTTAAACAAGAAAAAAAAATGGTTAAACCCAAAGACAAGAAGACTGATACCAATAAGAATAGAAAACGGAAAGCTGTAAGGCGTATTAGCGAAAGCAGTTCTGATCTCAGTGAACCAGTATTGTGTGATACATCTGACGAAGAAGATAAAGAAAACGAAGCAGATAACTGCGCTGGATGCGGAGAAAATTATTATAAGACTCGTCTTGTGGAAGAGTGGCTCCAGTGTCTTATTTGTGACAGGTGGGTACATGAAAACTGTACCGAGTTTGATGATATGTGCTCCAAATGTGGACAGAAGAAGAAAAAAGAAGCTAAACAAGCCGAATTTCAGGGCAAGGGAAAGGGAAAAGGGAAGTCAAGTACTGGTCATCTATCCCGTATAGCTACGGCCAACTCACCCTGAAGCCCCGGGAGAGATGGCCAATTCTATTTTTTTTTAGAAATTGTTTTTNGAACAGAGTGCGACGACGCTGCTGTGCGTATTTATGATAAAAAGTAAGTAAATAAACTTTTATTTTACAGGGTATTGCAAAAATTGTATAGTGTAGTCATATATTATCATGTAGTACTACTTTTTACTGCATTTTTTAAATGTTTGCTTAGTTTATTATGTTTATCAAATGTTAACGTCTATTCTAACCTCAAAATGGCGCCTGTTAATGTTTAACTAAATCAAAAATTTGATATGGCCATCTCACCCGCACAAAAAGGAGAGATGGCCACATAAATTCAGGTTGAGATAGCCATATTATTTTTTATTATTTGAAGTGATATTAATGCGTTTTATGTTTTTTACAGATGCCAAATAAGTATCAAAGAAAAGCCATAGCCACTCGTGGTTGTTGGAGTGAAGATTCACTAAAAGCTGCTATAAATTCCATAAAAAATGGAGAAATGTCGGTGTATAGAGCAGCAGTTATCTACGGCATACCTCGTAAAACATTTGGGTCATTATTGAATAAAGCATGGGGCAAGGCAGCTACTGCCGAAAACGCCATTTCTGGATTTAGAGCATGTGGAGTGTTCCCATTTAATCCAACAGCAATACCTGATTATGCATTTATCAATGACCGACCCCCAGATGGAGTGACTAACATTCATTCAAGTTTACCTGTTTCTACAAGTGTAACGTCCATCACTCCACCAAATTTCAGAGAAACAGGTGAAAATGAACCATTAGCAATACCAGGAACATCTGCTGATCAATGGACGCCTTCTCGAATTTTAAAAGACATATCCCCTATTCCTCAAAAAATAATGGAAGTTCGTAAACGTAGCAAACAGGTTGGCAAACTTTTGACATCAGAGGAGCATATAGCATTAAGAAAGGATAAAGAAAACGAAAAGACATTGAAAGAGCATAGGCGTAAAGTTAAACAAGAAAAAAAAATGGTTAAACCCAAAGACAAGAAGACTGATACCAATAAGAATAGAAAACGGAAAGCTGTAAGGCGTATTAGCGAAAGCAGTTCTGATCTCAGTGAACCAGTATTGTGTGATACATCTGACGAAGAAGATAAAGAAAACGAAGCAGATAACTGCGCTGGATGCGGAGAAAATTATTATAAGACTCGTCTTGTGGAAGAGTGGCTCCAGTGTCTTATTTGTGACAGGTGGGTACATGAAAACTGTACCGAGTTTGATGATATGTGCTCCAAATGTGGACAGAAGAAGAAAAAAGAAGCTAAACAAGCCGAATTTCAGGGCAAGGGAAAGGGAAAAGGGAAGTCAAGTACTGGTCATCTATCCCGTATAGCTACGGCCAACTCACCCTGAAGCCCCGGGAGAGATGGCCAATTCTATTTTTTTTTAGAAATTGTTTTTTAATATGTTTTTGAATTATAAAAAAATATTTTTCGTTGATTTTTACAAGACTAATTACTGTTAATTATGATAAGAATAAAAGACTGATTGTAACAACACTTTTTCTTTTTTTTATTATGTCCAGATAAAACTATGGCCATCTCTAACGAGTTTACCCTATCTAATCGTAATTAAAATAAATAAAACATTCATTTAATTGATATTACGGAATAAGTAGGTACTTTTAGTCGATTATTCTTGATATTCCGTTCTTCATGTTGGGTCAATCATATATGATTTTATCTATTTAAAGCTATGCTAACATGGAAATTACTCTCTTTGTTCTAAATAGCAGAATTCATACATGAGAACAATGCGAATTCTTGTCTTTTATTTATACAACGTGTAACATAATGAACGAAAAATCTGAAAAGGGGTCATTGTAGGTACTCATCATTATAAACAACTTTAACTAAGGGATCAACGGTGAAAAACGACATGAGGACGAGTTACACCAAAATGTCAAACATATTTGTTTAAATCTTTTGGGATTGTTGGTTTTCATTATTTATTTTGTTTAATTTTAAGGTGTTTCTGTTTTTATAATAATTATATTTTCTTTCTTTCTTTTCTTTCGAATTAATAGAGACTGTTTTATACAATAGGGTATTTGACTGGATTTGTTTTAACATTTCTCAAAACCTAGTGAACAGACAAGACGCAGTTAAAAAAATGTTTGTGTTGTCAGCGTTTTAAAATATGTGATAAACAGAGACAGCACTAATTGCGTGTGACGTCACTCACAAGTCCCACCATTCAATATGGCCATCATTGAAGCCATCCAGTACAAACGAGATTTTGTGTGGCAAGGATAAAAGAATATCTTCAAAGGCCAATTTTATTTACATTTCGCGACTCGTACTGTTATAATACCATCTAATTCGCCTAAATAAGTACCATAGATTATTCATAGTAATCAAAAGTCAAAGTATTTATTTTAAATAAACCATTATCAGGTACTTTTGAAGTTTCAAAGTCAGTCCGTCAAAAATATGAAGCTATTTGCACGTTCGAAAGCGTAGATCTCTATGGAGAAGAACGTGCAAGAAACTCCACGGACACTCTTTTAAATCATTTTATGTTTACAAAAATCCTGGTTACATTAACCTTGTTGCTTCTATATATGAGAACGAGTAAAGAAAGAAAAAAACAATTTATAGTATCAAATATTAAAATGAGGCAGTGGCAACTAAGGGATGACCAGTCTCCACTGACGGCGCCCGTTCACGAACATGACGCGTGCATCAGCACCATTCAGCTCAACCATTTTGAAGGGAAACGAATGATCCGATACACGCGTCACCATCAGCGAGACATTGGAGTGAGCATGACACACCCTCAACTGCCCCCGCTATTTCATGTCAAACAAGGAAACTATCTATCAACATAATGGTCCATGGTCCTCATATTTACAGAACTTGAAATAAAAATTGCTTCTACATAATATAAAACTATGAATATCAATCTGAAAAGACAGAAAAAGTTAAGTTTATTCCAAACATAATATAAGATTATGTGGAATAGTATTATTATTAGACATAAAAGAGGTTGAGCATCTCTTCCAAATATAAACCTAACTAGTGGAACCAAGCGGCTGAGGCTGTGGAGCAGGACCGGCATTTAGCCAAGCATTTTTATCAAGGATAAAATCTTCCAGTTTATAATATGCCTGTCTACATAGAGTGCATTTTATGCATGTTTTAAATTTTTTCTCATTCAGTTCGAGAACACAATATCCCATAAAAGAAGTGTGAACTTTAGCCAATCTGAATCGGGGTTGATCTAATTTATTCCTATTTGTAGTATTAAAATTATGCCTATCTTACGAAAGTACGGAAAAATCTTCATCTTTTTAAGATGAAGATTTTTCCGAACATACATAATGTTTTCGTATATGTATGTATATGTGTAAGGTACCGTCATGATGTTAATATCCTTAAACAGTTCCCTTAGGGAATCGCGCCGACCAAGATGGTATATGGCTCTGATGGCTCTTTTCTGCAGAATAAATATAGACTCGATGTCTGCAGCTAAGACATTATACTATGAAAGTAACTAAATTAAACCAGCCTCGCGGTATCTATATCAGTAAATTGACGGATTTTTCTGACAGCATATGCTACTGAAATTAGCCGTCACGCAAGAAATGTTAAATGAGGACCTCATTGTAGCCTTGAGTCAAGCGTGATCCCTAGGAAAACCGTGTCTTCGACGAAATATCTTATTAGAAAATCAAACAAACGATTTATAGGTTACTTACAGCTTGGTAACCTAAAAATCGTTTGTTTGATTTTGTGTTTCTTAAAACAGCTTGTTAAAAGGAAGTCGCAAGATCCGATCACAAAAATACATTCACTGGTAGAAAGCTACGAACATTATCGCTGAATATCATAGTTTAGTTTTTACCCGACTGCCACAGAAGAAGAGTTATGTTTTTATCCCAGAAAATGCATGATTCCGATGGAGCAAAGCGAAGAGAAGTACAGTCCACAAAGCTATTTGGTATGCAGGCAGCTAACTTGCAACTACTTTTAAACAATGTGTGCTCAGTAGATAATTATTGCACACCACAATTGTAAGTATATTTCAAGGTTAAAAAGTTACAATACACAGATTAGAAATAAATATTGGTAGTGAACTGGAAAAATTGATATTTTGCCTGTATACCTAATAACTTTGTTGACTGTACCTACGAGTGAAAACCATTAACTTGGTACAAACTGACATATAGTAGTCAATCGTCCATAGTTGGACAGTTAACTGTGGGAATAAGAACATACACATGTTACTGTGGTGACTAAGTTGCAAGGTAGGTATTTGGAAGGTTCCATTGTTGAAAGGTTCAATCTAAGAGCAAACGATTGAAACAACTTGTGTTAACTACTTCGTAATAACCTACCTAATTTTTTAGCTGTGTGTTGGCTTGAAATAGATATATATATATATATATTTTAAATACAACCGACTTCCAAATAAAAAAAAGCACTACAAAGCATAAAATAACTTTAATTTCGGAAGTAGGTGTTTTGGTTGTTTCTCCGAATTTATCACCGACTTCCGAAATTAAAGTTACCTATTTAAGTTTAAAGAAGTTGATTGTATTTTTTTTGCAAAAAGTTAACCTAACCTAACAACACCACTGAAAATTCACAGAAATGATATATTTTCTATTTCCTCCAGCTATTTTGATTTAAAAACCAAACTGCTGAACCGATTTTGATAAAAATTCTATGGGACCAATCGGAACGTATGTCATTTCATATGAAAAAAGAATTTTTCAAATCGTTTCATAAATGACGGAGTTATGAAGTAAAAAACATGAAAAAAAAATTCATCCCTATTTAGAACCTCCTCCTTTTTTAAAGTCGGTTAAAAATGGCAAGCAAAAGAAATGCAAATGCATCACAAGAATATTTTTTCCTTAATATGAAGTAAAACTAAGTTAAACCACCAAATGAGAAATAAAGGGTATGACGAACATGCTTTTACTCATAGAAAGAGACACTCTCGCCGAGTTTTATACTCAAACATTTCTTTTGGTCCCGGAAAAAATACGGTAAAATATTTCTCAGTACATTCGTATGAGTATATAATTATACCTAAGTCGGTACCATCTCGGTACATATACATAATAGGAAGCTCTACATTGGGTAAAACCGTGGGACTGTGTCACAGACTATTCGGTGGCGAGTACACGACAAAGCACTTAACTCTCCACTAAGTGTGTCCTCGATTGCCATTGGTCGTGACATATAAATGTATTCTACCCGAAACAGCATGAGAAAGTTATATTTGATTTACGGACATATCTTCGCTTCTTTCTATAACGTGCAGGTTTTTTTGTAACCATTTCTTCAATACTCTATTTTTCTTGCTACCAAAATTGTGATTTCCTTCCGATAAACGAATGAACCCTCATTCGTTATTTCCTTGCAACGCCTGTTTTTTTTTTTTTTTTAAGGATGGGAAATCATCAAATGACTTCTTCCGCTCTGGGTGGAGCGCGGAAGGGCGTGTCAGACTCGTACTGACTAAAACCCATCCGTGTTCCTTCTAAAGCCCTTTGCGTTCCAGGGCCGCGGTGACTCTTTCGAACAGATTCCGCAACCCTGGCAGGCTTTGGCCCTAGCGGGCCCCGTCTTTTATGCTGACATCTCTTTGAGGCGCGCGTGAAACACAACGCGCCATCGACCCGGGCCTGGTGGTGATCGGACAGCGAGCCACCCAATGCTCGCCGTCCGCAGGCCCGCGCCTACGGTGGCCGGGGATCGCCCTGCGACTCCCGACGCCCGGGGCGTCTTCTCCTGTTGCGGCGGTTGGGGCGAAGGTCTTGCCTTTCCCTTGCGCGGCCCTCCTCCTCCTTTGCTAGCATTACTGCTTCGCAGAAGGAGGTGACCGCTTCCCAAGCCTCCTCGCTCCGGACCATGGATTCAACCAGGGCCGGACGCGAGAGGTCGCCGCCGCCGATCGCCTCGACGAGGACACGGCGGTGCTCAGCCCAAGCAGGGCAGACCTCCATCGTATGCTCCACCGTGTCCTCCGGGTCCTTGCAACGCCTGCGCCTTAGTAATGCTCATCGCGTAAAAAAAACCGGTATAGTTTGTAGCAGTTTCAGCACAAATAGCTGGCCTGAACTTATTATTTTAAGGTGAGATTTTTCATTTCAAAGATTCAGTCGTTAAAATGGAAGAAGCTACAGTTGTTACTCGTAAAATGGCGATAGATGGGTTTTTCGAGAAAAAAGGGTGATAATATCATGTCGCCGGTTGAGAGGGGGCACTGGAAGATAATTCGGTAAGTAATTGACATAGATATTAGGAAAATCTTTACGTCTTACCTTAAACAACATTCAAAGCAATCAAAACACTTGAAACCATTCACTATTGTGAAACACGTCATTTCGTTGCAAACATTTTCCATTTTGTTCTGTGTTGTGCGTTGAAACCAAACACAGCTGCGTAGCAGTTGTTTAAACGGAATTCTTGAAGTAAACACATCATATGATGAACTGTAACAGA
Source organism: Mamestra configurata (assembly GCA_002192655.3). Taxonomy (NCBI): domain Eukaryota; kingdom Metazoa; phylum Arthropoda; class Insecta; order Lepidoptera; family Noctuidae; genus Mamestra; species Mamestra configurata. The sequence goes on from NDFZ01005408.1 coordinate 75,588, forward strand.
TAATAAACAGTAGTTTTAATAAAAGAACACTGGGAATAGAAGAAAACAACGTTGAGGTTCATTAGGATTCTGTATTTTTAAGACACTAAAGATTTAATTTGTTCAAATAGAGAGATGGTTACATAAAGTTAGGGGATAAGGATTTTGGACTTCTGTTAATTAGAATTGGACACTATCACCTACCAGGAGAATACAGAAATAAAGTAAATGACGTCAGCTATTTTATATAAATAATTTGTTTGTCACCAAGACCGAAATCAGGTAAAAAAGAGCCAGAAGCAGCATTGATACAAGGACGTACCTAAAGTCAACGAAAAACGAGGAAAAACTCACAGCAACACATCACTGACACCATCCAACGCACTTAAAACTAAAATATTTTGTTAATTTTAACGTATAACAGTGTCTAGCCTCGGTTGTGTTTCAAATTAGACTAACAGGCGGCTACGGACTGGCCGACCGAGTTATATGAGCCTCCAATAAACAGAACCGCATCTATTATTCGTATCGGACCAGAACGACAGCTGACATGGAATTTTAAAACAAGCTTTATGGCCCAACTTGAGCCTATCCCTTGACCTAATTCCATACTGCTTTTGTAAACGGTATATTTTAATTAGGCTTAATTGACTCGCGTTTTTGCCGCTACGTAAAAAGTTACCGCCTAAGCATAAGATAATAGCGTCGGGTCATGACATCTTGAGTAGGAGGTATTTATTGGAAGAGACTCTTTTAGACGCATAGTGCAAACAATTACCGTCAATTCACGTTTCACACTTTGTCATTGTGAGCTTCACAACGTCGCCGGCGCACAAAAAATGTGAACAATCAACTAATATTTAATATCAAATATCGACCCTAAAGTCTCATATACACTAAACATTAGGACGTGGCGCGTTAAGCCAGCTCAAAGTGATGTAACAGAACGTGCAAACATGCTGTGTGTATCCGACTTATTAACAGATCTTCAGTGCACACTAATGCAGCTCCAGAATGACACAACTCCAGAAACCAAACGTGTTTAGTTGTCAACCTTATGTTGAAACCACTAAAGTTATTTTTTATATTCAAAGTATTTTTTAAATTGCATTCAAATCATCCGGCCAGCGTTTATTGCACCCAAAGGCGATTCGACCCGAGTTAACGTTTGACTAATTTGTGAAGTTATAGAGGCATCATAAAACGAGAGTGACAGGAATAACGGACTATCAGCTGATTGGTGTTAATACGTGTTACTGATAGTCTCGTCGAAAGGGAATTAGAAGTGTTTGATTAGAAACTACCGAATTGACGTGTTAATAGAGTTTGATTGGGTGGAGATGTTTGAAAAGGATTCAGTGTCATTGGTCAAATGTAGGAATCAAAGACAATCATTAGTTATCGTTCTTTCTCTGAATAAGAGGAAGCCTTTGTCTCGTAGTTGGACAATTGAATAATTGTAAAGGAAAATAATAATTAGAAGAAAATAATTCTATTTCATTGCAAAGGAAGATAACAGAGTAAGAACAATCCTACCTACCTACGTTAAAACTGATGACTATGTCTTCAACCAACCAACTCTTCATAAAACACTTTTTTCACTCGCTTTTACTTTCAACAGACACCATCTTGAAATAGACACAGTTATTATATCGACATCTGACGTGCAATGCACAAGAAACCGAACCATCAACTGGCCACAGCCCGACGTATTCACCTTGAACCTTGTTTTCACTTTTCGCGTACAAATAAACGCGTGTTTTATTGTTTTGTCCAGTGTTATGCAAATTGCAATCCGCAGTAGCTAGATGATAAAAGGGTTTCCTAAAAACTCGAAAGTGAAAGCCAACCGGGGGCATATTGTGGACGCAGTCACGCTTCCTCCGCGCTATTGTTCACATAAATATTTACGTTTCGGCATGCAAAAGAAGTTTTTACGGACTACGGCTACCGAATTGTCTTTGTTATTTAAAACAACAACCCTTTTGGCAGCTTTCGGCAAGCTTTGTTTGTTGAGCGCTATTGACAAGGATGTTCTGTTTGTTGCCTTTGCCGTATCGGGTGCTAAATGTAAAATAATAAGCTGTTTGACTTTGAATTTGGAAGCAAGTGTTTCAAAAAAAACAACGTTGGGGTTTGAGATTTTACTTTCTTCTGAAATTCGGTTTTGTGGAAATTTAAAACTGAAACTCTCGCTTGAATTTTAATTGCTGCGATGCAGATTATTGTGGCTTAATAAAAAAAATCCTACATTTAAATTGAGGGTATTAGTTATGCAGCAGTTGCTTCCTTCTCAAATGATTTATGAGTCTAATTATCAGTATGAGGTATTACAAGCACTTAAAGTCATGTGTAGTTCAAAAATAATTGAAAATTTTCTATTGGCGTAAAATTTTAGATTTATCATGATTTTTAGAATATGGCTCGAGGCATAAATAAATAAAAATGTTTTAAGGTGCTAGAATAATAATGAAGCTCGTTTGCTAAATTGCTATTCGCCTTATTATCATAATCCATTGTCATAAATTAGTGGCGATTAATTTCATATTTTATAAAAGCTCTTATTAATACTTTAAAAAACTCGAAGAATTCATCACACTGCAATTAAGATTATCTGCATCTTCTTATTATTTAAATCTATAGAATAAAAACAACGTCTCTTTGTTTATCTATTTGATAGCTTCTGTGCTTCTGTTATAATTTTAAAACTACCACCTACTATTCCGAGTTCATTTTGAATCCCCATTTTTCTTGATAACTTTTAGTTTACTTATAAAGTAGATAATACACACGCTATAGCAAGTGGAACATCCAAAATTTTATCAAAAGTAAAATCACTAGACATTAAAAGGGTGGATTAAAATCCAAGATCTGAAGTTAAGATTATCATAAGCTATACGTACATATACCTAGGTATGGTTGTAGAGTGCGGTAGCCAACCGGTATTAAACTTTACGACAGGGATGCGAGACGTCATAAAACTCGAGATAAATCCAATCGGGGACCCAAGAAAAACAATCCACTTCGTTCCGAAATTACTTCAGATAGGGACCGCCTCGCGATTCTACATTACGGTTAATATTAAAAAGTTTGACGTTGCCTCTCGGTATTTTGAGTTTCCTATTGCTTTGGTCCAATACCATAGTATCTTGTACTTCTACCAAAGCGTCTTCTGGGACGCAATTATAGGCTTAGGATTTTTGTTCCTAGAATTGAGTGGCGCAAGAAAAGTACAACGTTGTTAAATTTTCCGACGTAGCATTTTAATGCTCTTTCATGGACAGTGACATTGCGAAGACCATGCTAAACAAATCTACATCAGCCTATAGCAGTCACTGCCGTAAATAGGTCTCTCCAAGTGCACGACATTCAACTCCATTTCTGGCAACTCTGCGGAGATTGTCGCTCCACATTGCTTGAAGGCGTCCCACCTTACGTTTGCCGATTCGCGGTCTCCACTCAAAAACATGTCTACCCCAACGGTCATCGATTCTACGGCTAATATGGCCGGCCCATAGCCACTTTAGCTTGCTTGCGTCTGTTTGATTGCTTCTTTCTTCAGTCACCGTTATTGTGCTGTGTCTAAGAAATCTATTATCTCAATACAGATATCTTTATATTCTTGAACTTCGTCGGTCGTCGTCTGCTAGATATACCTCCATATCTTTTCAAGCGAAAGCTTGACATAGGTGCCAAGCAAGTACTAGGATACTTGCTTGACACCTATGTAGTAAAAGTAGCCAAACGGCATCTTTTCAACAAGATTGAAAGCATGCAGGCTCCTACAGCTCATCGGTACGGGTTCGGGTATCTTCGTATACCTTCGTCTATCTATGTGAAGTATAGGCACGATATAAAATCAGCTGTGAGGCTGAGGTGCGACGTCTGAGCGGCAATTAGCGGCGCACTTGGCAAACAGCCACACGATCCTTACTAAGATCCTAATGTACGGATAGCAGAAAAGTTGTTAAACTTACACGCAAAACGCTGGTTGGAGTACAGAAAGTGAGATTGCACCGTTTTGATATTCGTAAACTAAGAAGATTTTTAGATCTGCGGAGGTAGTATTTTCGAGCCACTTGGTTTCGAAACTCTTATATAGTGGGGCTTGAGTGTTTATATGTCGTTTAAAGATGCACAATTTTTTTTTTTTTTAAGGATGTAAAATCATCAAATGACTTCTTCCGCTCTGGGTGGAGCGGAAGGGCGTGTCAGACTCTTACTGACTAAAACCCATCCGTGTTCCTTCTAAAGCCCTTTGCGTTCCAGGGCCGCGGTGACTCTTTCGAACAAATTCCGCAACACTTTTTTTTTTTTTTTTTTAAGGATGGGAAATCATCAAATGACTTCTTCCGCTCTGGGTGGAGCGGAAGGGCGTGTCAGACTCTTACTGACTAAAACCCATCCGTGTTCCTTCTAAAGCCCTTTGCGTTCCAGGGCCGCGGTGACTCTTTCGAACAAATTCCGCAACCCTGGCAGGCTCTGGCCCTAGCGGGCCCCGTCTTCTATGCTGACATCTCTTTGAGGCGCGCGTGAAACACAACGCGCCATCGACCCGGGCCTGGTGGTGATCGGACAGCGAGCCACCCAACGCTCGCCGTCCGCAGGCCCGCGCCTACGGTGGCCGGGGATCGCCCTGCGACTCCCGACGCCCGGGGCGTCTTCTCCTGTTGCGGCGGTTGGGGCGAAGGCCTTGCCTTTCCCTCGCGCGGCCCGCCTCCTCCTTCGCTAGCATTACTGCTTCGCAGAAGGAGGTGACCGCTTCCCAAGCCTCCTCGCTCCGGACCATGGATTCAACCAGGGCCGGACGCGAGAGGTTGCCGCCGCCGATCGCCTCGACGAGGACACGGCGGTGCTCAGCCCAAGCAGGGCAGACCTCCACCGTATGCTCCACCGTGTCCTCCGGGCGATCCTCACAGTGCTGACACCCGGGCGTGTCCTCCCGCTTAATCCGAAACAGGTACCTCCCGAAACAGCCGTGTCCGGTAAGTACCTGCGTCAGGCGGAAGGTGAGGACGCCGTGGCGCCTCTCCAGCCACTCCTCAAAGAGGGGCCTTACCGCCGCAATTGTGGCGTGCCCAAAAGATGCACTAATACACTTATACGTACACGGTACACTTTGTGTGATCCAAGGGCTGGCATTTACCTTGGACAGAAGTTAAGCACTTGCATTGGTACAACTTGGCAATTCCGACAGTCTTTTGGGCAAATAGTCCTTTGCATCGCTGCTACCAGTGGAGAGCGATGTGGAGGACTATTGCCCAAAAGACTGTCGGAATTGCCAAGTTGTAGTCAAGGGCACTGCTGACCAGTTACATTTTTGTCGAAATTCAACCGTTTTATGACGTATGTACGTCAAACCGGACAATTTTAATTCTGACTCCAAAAGAGCAATTAATAATTTCGCATACACGTGTTTTTTTACCGTCCTTTTGATCGCAATTATTTTGATTATTGATCTCAATTATCTTTTTATAATATAGCTAGCCATACAAATTTAAATAAGTACGAGTTATCGAAGTGAAACCTTTTACCTCGTGTGTTTCCTTGCGTCCCAAGGACCTCATTATTTTACATTTTTAAAAATAATCAAATTATGTGTTTACTCCTATTTGTGTATTTGTTTACCTACCTAAATCTAAATATATGTTTGGTTCTAGTATACTCCGCCAAAAAAAATAGCTTGTCTTTAAAAAACTTTTTTTTTCCTAAAATATAGAGGTTAAAACAAAGTTTGTAAGTCTGTCTGTATGTCCGCGGGCTAAGTTACTTTGTGGGCGAGTCAACACGCCAAGGAATGTGGCACGCGTTCGCATCACCGAGGCACGCATGCCTACAAATACATTCTGTTTAAATATTGCAAGGCTGCCTCACAGGATTCATTACAACACCTCTGTTACCTCTGTAATAAAACCGTTTATAATGGTGGAGGTGATGGGGAAATTTTATTATGGAAATGAAAATTTATGAAAAGCTTTAGATAAGTCTAATACAAATTACACATACCTACTTACGCTAACGATACCTAGATATATACCTGTGCTGAGCCGCTCTGTCTCGTTTCAGGTTAACTAGGAAACGACTACGAAATAATATGAACCGACTTTCATAAATGAACGTTTGTTAGATCAAGACATTATAACAGCTGAATCTTCAGTCTTATCTGTAAGTGAGTGAGAATTCGTTTTTGAACTTCAAACTAGATAGCAAAAGTTTACAGGTTTCTTATTCCCAATTTTTATGTCTAGACAACAATTAGAACATAAGAAATAGGCAATGCATACCTAGAACTCTGACTACAGCAACAAGCCCAGAGCATTTTTTTTTTTAAATTCATCATTCAAACCGAACAATAATGAATATAATTATTATGTACATTATCGTCAACAGTTTTTGCATCGTATAGTAGGCGTATAATTATAAATAAATAATGATAATTATTTTGACGCAGTAAAACTCGCTGCGCGGGATTTATTAGTTCTGTTGAGTAATTTGGGCACGAAGGGCTTTCACATAAATAAATTATAAAAACTATTTGGTCTTTAAGAAGGTGGTTTCTAGCTTTTTAGTTAATTGGCCACATACAAATCAAACCGTATAGCTTTTAAAAATTGATTAAGCGAAGTACTTAACTAAGTATATACGATAGATTATTTTTACAGCTGAAAGGAAGAATATGCTAATTCAAAAATACCTACTGCTTGCTGTAGAGTTACATCTTTATGAATAAATTGTTGGTTCACCCACATAATATTTGTAACCATAGGTACCAAAAGTAATATTTTGGAGTGCACTGTTTTTAATAACACACTTTTTTATAATTTTGTTTCTCTCCTTTCACTGAAACGAAATCCTTCAAATGACCCCCAAAAGCGTACCAACTCCAATAATCATTAATTTAAATCGTAAAACCAACGCTAGTTTTATGAAAGGTTAAACATGTGGGTTCGTGTGGTCGCGGGTTTATTAACAGCACTTTATAAAACAAACAGTATTGCCCGCTTACTACAAAGCCCGTAGTGGCACCGTATTATGGACCACTAAAGCAATTTTGTTGCCTTGCAACACATCTATAAAATAATTAAGCGAACGGTGGCTCCATCATTAGAGCATTATAACAAAAGTTCACAATTAAAAGTGAATAAACACCATCTTAGAAGGCTCGCCGTCTGCGATAAGCATCTCATTTTAATTTGAACCTCAATTACACATAATAAAATGGTGTATAATGTAGCCAAAACAAAAAAAGGGTCTCATCTTTTAGTTACGTTTTCGCTAATCGTGGAAACAATGGAATTTATTTCACATTCATGTAATTTGTCACAAGCCTACTTCGTTATGTTATGAATGACATTTACAAGCGGTTGGGCGATTTCACTTTAAGTGATACGAAGTTCTCTTGAGGAAAATCTCATGGTTTCGGCGTGCGTGTTCATAAATACTGTCGCTGTGTTGTGGGTTCGATTCCGACTTTGTCGGTAATACTGCGGCACAGCTAGGACGCAATCAGGGCCGTGAGGAAGGAACATGTCAGAGCATAATTTAACATTATATTAGGTTTCTATTCTAATATAGTTAGGTATGTTCGTAAACAACTGTTGTGTAGTGGTAAAGGGCGGTTCTACTTTAGCGATGAAGGATTTTGTGGGAACGTAGTGTGTGATTCGAATTTTGTGACGTCAATGTGACAAAGTTGTACTTTTGGTACTAAGTAAGCACGACAGTTTGACAACTCGATATTTTTGCGAGGTAGGTAGGAAATATATCTTTATTCCATAAATATTTAACTAACTATATACACTAGAAATAAAAATACCTCCTAACTAAATTAACCCTAAAATATGGCGTCAAAAAGTTTAATTTAAGACGCTTAGTTGACACTTCACGTGACCCAAGGGCTGGCGTTTACCTTGGTCAAAGAATAAGCATTGCCATACAACGTGGCAATGCCGCCAGTCTTTTGGGTACACTTCCAGTCGACAGCGATGCGGATGAATTTTTGGTAGGTAGGTAGATATTATTGAAATAATTAGTGTCCATTTTATTTTTAACAAAATCTTCCTAATTAAGACATTGATTAGGTATAATGTTGCTTATATTATCATTAAATTACAACGGAACTTAAAATAAAGGTACAGATAGTGCAGTTAATTCTATATGACTGGATAAAAGCATTTTTACTGCCACCACTACTAACCGAGTTTTTCAGGCTATTTGAATGACCTGTAAAATCACAAAAAGGAAATAAAACACGATTAATTTCCCAGTTTGATTGAGTGCATGAATAAAGTCCCAGTAACCCATATCCATTAGGTGTTGTGCCATAGTACTTACGTCGGTACTTGAATGCTGTGACTCTCAATGTTATACATAAGTAATACCTGTTATAAAGTGAGATGGTTTATATTCTGGCGTGCGTGTTTGGTCTGTGTTTGAGTTAACTACCTATTTGTAAATGACATTACCTAATAGGTACCTACGTACATACCAAGTGCAGTAATTGGGCATTTCTCACACATAAAATACTTTAGAATGGGAGGTAACTAAATGATTACGCTATCCGTACCTACTTATTGCTTCCTCCTTTTTAGAAGCATTTTTCAATAGTCAGATAATATTTATTAGAGGAATAAATATGGCAGTTCGACAGGTTTTGTACGGAAAGTCTTCAGGTAAAATTATCTGATGAATGAATGAAAAATTGGCCCCAAAAGTTATTTACAATAACGAACAAAGGTTTTTGTTTATAACTGGAGTATTAATTAGACTTGTTTTAGCTTAGCTTGGGCGATAGTTCGGTACGTACTCTTCAATTTAACATTTTTCAAATACAGAATAGTAAAAACGTGCATGGAGGGCCAAGACAGAGGGCAGTGTCAAGAAAAAATATGCCATTTAACTCAATTACAAAAAAAAAAGTAAACCCACCGAGCCGACCAAGAGCCAGAACCATTTTATTAACATTCCCAAATATTTACTATTTAAATAAAAACTGAGATAAAATCGCGGAGCTATTACGGAACGGTAAAGGTAAACTATGGCTCCCTTAAATTTGTTCTTTTATTACTTATAAAATTAATTAGAATAATTACGAGAGCGCTACGTGTATGGTGAAGCACTTATTTATATAACGGCACAGTTAATTTCAGTCAGACAAGCAGAACTGATTTGATTGCTTTCATTTGACTGAGTTTCGTTAAGGCCGGCCCTATACTATAGACGTGTATATCTCTATCTCTGAATTCATAGTCCGAACTCATGTTTTGTGTTCCTGAACTTTGAATACTTTTTTTTTTTTAATAAAATGACCATGTGTGAATAGGTAGGTATCTAGACTAAAAAAACCGGCCAAGTTCGAGTTGGACTACATGAAGGGTTTCGTATCCAAACTGAAAAAACCCGTTTCTTGTATTGGAGCTCCCTTTATTTTTTATTTAATTTGTATTATTGTTGTTATAGCAACAATAGAAATACACACTGTGAAAATTTCAACTGTCTACCTGTCACGGTTCTTGAGATACAGCCCGCTGACATACAGCGGACAGCTAAAAAGGCATTTTATTTGTAAGCTCTGAATTCTAAGTACAGTTCTGCTAGTTACGAATTGAGATATGTAATTGTACCTGCAGTATTCTGCCTTCCGATATTATTTCGGCCCTCTGTTTGTCTTTTAATTCTAACTAGAGTCCTACATGATACCCCAGACGCAAGGTGTCATTCCCCGTTTTTATGTCCCTGAAAGGATTTCGAAAAATCCCGTCTTAATGGTGGCTTTGGTCATAAAAGGAATGTGCTACTTCAAACTTCTACTGTATCTGTCTATCTAGGATGAATGCTGGCTTTACGATGATTTGTCAATTACTACCAACTTTTATTACCCACAAAACTTAAATGCATCAATTTGATACAAAATTAAAGTTGCTATCGTCAAAAGTTTTAATTCATACATTAAAAAAAAAGCTTTCATGTTTCTTACAACAAGATAAAATGTTGAAAAGTGATTTTGCTTTAACATATAAAAACCAACACTGCCCTTTAAAATCATTCGTCAGCGAATCCTTAATTCCCGACGACCAAAAACAAAGGGGACTGAAGGGTCGATAATTTTCCCGGGTTCCGATTACCTAATGTATAAGAGGATAAGGCAAGGGATGTATC